>PVLD010012829.1:0-58575 GCA_004027595.1 Dinomys branickii
TGGCGCAGGATGCTGGCAAGAGGTGTGGCCAACTGATAGGGAAATGAAGCCAGCCGAGGTGGGGCAGGGCTGTAATCCCAGCACTTGGGAGACTGAGACAGGAGGATCATTGCAAATTTGAGGCCAGCCTGGGCTACACAGTGAGTTCAAGGCCAGCCTGAACTGCATAGTGAGAGCCTGTCTCAGAAAACAAAAAAGAGGTAGTCAGAATGACACGGAGGATCATATTTCAGATGAAGAGATTATTTCTTATTACTGCACACCAGGCTCTGGATGTGCCCTGGATGGGTCACTGAATGGGAAAAAGGGGTGCTCAATCCCCAGCACCCAGGATAGTCATGCCCCAGAACAGGGGTGGAGTCACTGGTGTGGGGGTGTAAGTCTTAAGCGGTGCAAAGCCCTGGGTGAACGTCCGCGTCGTCTGGAAGCTCTCAGACACAGCTGCGGGGAGTTCACTGCTTCTTTAGGAGCTGCCAGGTCCGACCCGCACCGCCTCTACCACTTCGGACTCCGTCCCGGGGAAACAGCGCCCCCAGTGCCCACGTGGGGAAGCACTGTTATCGCACCTACTGCGCAGATCCGGAACAGAGCCACAGAGAGGTTGAGGAAGGCACTGAAGCCTCCAGATCCCGCTGTGAGCTTAGAAGCCAAGCGAGCCGGGAGAACAAGCTCTTGGTCCACTACGGAGCATATAGCCACCTGTCCTGGTAGTGGCTCTCCTAGGCAGAAGGGTTCTGACTCCCTTCCGATGAACATGATGGGGCTTGTAGCATGGAGACGGGGGTGGGGGCACGGCTGGGGTGCAGATGCTTCCGCCGGAAGGAGCAAGGTCACCCAGGTCTGGCTGGAGTTTTCATCGAGTATTTATGAGGCGCCCACTGTGTGCCAGGCCCTGGCCAGAGACTGGCCGGGTCAGTGAATGAGACAGAGAAGGCCCTGCCATGAAGGAGCGGGGAAGGACGGCATGAAGAAATCAGAAAAGTGGCAGAGGGGCTGGGGGTATAGCTCAGTAGCATAAGCGCTTGCTTGGCAAGTGCAAGATCCTGAGTTCGATCCCTGGTACCGGAACATAAAGAAAGAGAGAGAGAGAGAGAGAGAGAGAGGGAGGGAAGGAAGGAAGGAAAAAGAAAGAAAGAAAAGTGGCAGAGACCACATCACAGGAGCCCTGGAAGGCATGGCAAGGGGTTGTTTATTTATTTATTTATTTTGCAGCAATGAGGATTGAACCCAGGGTTTTTGCACTGGGCTACAGTTCAGGCTGGCCTTGAGCTCACTTTGTAGCCTAGGCTGCCCTTGAGCTCTCAACGATCCTCCTGCCTCAGCCTCCCGATTGCTGGGATTACAGGCGTGCACCACCATGCCTGGCTGGGCTAACTTTTTTATTTTGAGACTGGGTCTCACTGAGTTGACCAGGCCGGGCTCCAACTTGCAATCCTCCCGCCTCAGCCTCCCAGAGGGCTGAGAGTACAGACGTGGGGCACAGATTTCTGATTTTATTCTGAGCTGGGACAGCCAGATGTGAGCTGAGAATGTCCGGGCCAAGCCCACCTCTGAGCAGAATCCCCCCCTCTGTGGCTCTTCTGCCTATAGAATTTAGACAGGCACGGGTGAGGCCTAGGAGGCTGAGACAGCTCAAACACCGGGCGGGAAGGCTTGGACGCGACAGGGTGCCATTGTCATCCGGGGCGGCACGCCCCCATCCGGAAAGCTGGCAAAGCTTCGCACCCTGCGGTCACTGCACTGGAAGAGCCACAAACTACAAAGGGAGCTGAGACCCTCAAGAAAAGGGAGACCCACGGTTGCATGTCTAGTATCCCACCAGCAGGTGTCGCCCTATCACCAGCCCGGAGAACACTGGGTCCAGACCTGGGAGGGGAGAACCTGGGACCTGCCAGGCAGGAGCCAGCGTGATGGGGCCACCACCCAATCTTCACACTCTTGAGTAGAGAGTACTTATGCCAGCCATAGTGACGTTTCCCAATTTTCTGTGGGGTCTTGGTAAGGACTCTGGGAGAGATCAGGAGCGCTTTCTACTGTCCATATCCGCCCGCGCCCCCGTCTCCCCGCCAGTACTGAAGATTGAGCCCCGGGACTCACACATACTAGATAAGCATTCTACCACTGAGCTACAGCCCCCGCCCTTCTTACTTTTGTGTGTGTGTGTGTTTTTGAGACAGTGTTTCCCTATGCAGTTCAGGCTGGCTTTGAGCTCGCTTTGTAGCCCAGGGTGGTCTTGAACTTGCAAAGATCCTCCTGCCTCAGCCTCCTGAGTGCTGGGATTACAGGCTTGTGCCGCCACACCCGGCTCCTTACTTTTTATTCGGAAACAGGGTCTTGCTACATTGCCCAGGCTGGGCTTGAACATGTGATCCTCCTGCCTCAGCCTCCCAGGTTTCTAAGATTAGAGGTGTGCACCACCACTCCTGGCTAGCCAGATTTATATGCACCCCATGCCACATCAGTTCACCCCAGTCTCGTGAGGGGTACAGTTTTCACTGCCATCTTACAGATGAGGAAACTGAGGCACGGAGAGGTTAAACACTTTGCCCAAGGTCTCTAACAGCAAAGAGACCAAAGCCAGCCCCTGGGACTGTGGCTGCCCAGGGCCAGAAGCGAAGCAGGACGAGTGCTTCCTGGGGTGGGCGGGTGTGGCAGGTGGATGGACGGGGGCTCCCTGGGTGGGACAGGGAGAGCACATGTGCAGGAGGGGACACGCCCTGTGTGAGGGTTGTGGGGCCTGGGGGAGACCCAGGCAGGCGGTGGGGGCAGGCAGGGAGGTTGGTGACTGCACCCGCAGGAGGAGGAGGCAGAGCAGAGTGAAGCAGGCCCAAAGGGGAGGGGAGCTGTATGAAAATGTGGCCTGGCTGGGCTGCAGCTCCGTGCCAGGTTTAGTATGCACAAGGCCTTCAGTCTGATCCCGAGCACTGGCCAAATGAAAAGGAATAAGCAGAATCTCTCACTAGGTGTCTCCAATGCTGTGCGCACATGGTCTGATTCTCTGGGGTCTGCAGTCCTGCTGTCTTTGACCTATTTCACCGCTCTGTGTATTGTAAATAACCAACAGGCACGTGGCATAGGTCTTGTCCTCAAACAAGCAGATTCTGCTGTCTTGTGGACAGGCGCCAGGCTCGCCCACGCCTGCACTGTGCGAGAAGCTCCCCTGCCTTCACACTGGTTTCCGTTTGCATAGTCCGCTCAAACTCTCCCAATCTACCTGAGCAGGATGGTGCCCATCTGTGACCCAGCTACTCCAGAGGCTGAGTCAGGACAACTGCAAGTTCAAGACCAGCCTGGGCAACTTAGCAAGACCCTATCTCAAAAAATTAATAAAGAGGTGCTGGGGATATAGCTGAGTGGAATAAGCACTTGCCTGGCAAGCACAGGGTCCTGGGTTTGATCCTTGGTACTGCCAAAAAAAAAAAAGAAGAAGAAAAAGAGAAAGAATAAAAAATGCCAGGTGTGGAGGATCATTGAGAGTTCGAGACCAGCCTGGGCTACAAAGTGAGCTCAAGGCCGTCCTGAACTGCACGAGATCCTGTCTCAAAAAGACCAAAAAAAAAAAATTAATAAAGAGCTGGGCTGGTGGCACATGCTTGTAATGCCAGCACTCAAAGAGGAGGATCACTGTCACTTCCAGGCCACCCTAGGTTACATAGTAAATTCAAGGTCAGCCCTAAACTACATAGCAAGATCTTGTAAAAAAAAAAAAAAACAATACTAGTAGGCTGGGGATGTAGATCAGTGGAAAGGCCCTGGATTCAACCCCCAGTACCACAAAAAAGGTGGTTAATTTTACAGTATGTAGGGCTGGGGTTATAGCTCAGTGGAATAAGCACCTGCCTAGCAAGCGCAGGGTCCTGAGTTCAATCCATAGTACCGCCAAAAAAAAAAAAAAAAATTTACAGTATGTAGACTTTAGCTCAAGAATAACTTTTTTTTTTTTTTGAGACAGAGTCTTGCTATGCAGTTCAGGCTGGCCTTGAGCTTGATTGTAGCCCAGGCTGGTCTCGAGCTTGCAACCATCCTCCTGCCTCGGCCTCCCGAGTGCTGGGATTACAGGCGTGCACCACCATGCCTGGCAATAATAACTCTAATGCAGGCAGCTTGTGTATGTGTGACAGCAATGACTCTGCTTTTTATTTTGAATTATCTTTTAACAAAGAGAAGTAGGAGGAGACAGGTGCAGTCTGAGAGGTGGGGCGATCACAGGAAAGCAGGGCTGGGGAGGAGGGGACAAGGGGAGGAAGGGTCCGGAGGGCTGGGGACCCATGCCAGGCCCCCCAGCCGCTGGAATCCCAGCTACTCCGGAAGCAGAGGCAGGACTGGGAGTTCAAGGCCAGTGTGGGCTGCCCAGCAGGATCCCACCTCAACATGAAATTTAAAAAGTAGAGGCGGTGGCAGAAACGCCCTGGAGAACGGTGTAACAGTGAGTGTTTGCTCTGAGTGCGTTCCCCAGGCAACGCGCTGACCCCTCGCACCAGAATCGGAAAATCCCTCGGGCCCCAGGAGACCCCGTGCCATTGTACAGATGAGGAAAATGAGGCTCTGCAAAGTAAAGTGACTGTTCGGGGCCACACAGTCTGCACCAGAGCCGGGGATAAACAGGCAGTTTGCCCTCCCAGCTTCTCTGTGCGCCGCGGTGACAGGGACGCGGATACTGAGGGCAGGGTCCACCGTCAGTGAGTGGCCAAGTGTGTGAATGAGTGTGCGCGGGAATGAGTGTGCAGGTGAGCGAGCGTGCAGGTGAACGTGTGCCTGGGTGCTAGGTGGGGCCACACCTCACTCAGCCCTGGGCCCCAGAGGCTCACCTTACAGCGCCCGCCCCCACTCCCACCGAAGGCTGTCCCCGAGCCCGGCAGGGACCTGCCCACCTGCAATCCCCGCACTCTGGGAGGCTGAGGCAGGAAGAGGGAAAGTTTGAGACTGTCTCAGACCACGGAGAAAGGGGTGGGAATGCGATTCAGTGCAAAGGCCCTGGGTTCAACCTCCAGGAACACAGAGGAAAAAGAAGGGAGGGCAGGGGAGGAGAAGGAGGTTGCCGCCGGGTGCGGCCACCTGGCTGTGCTGACTGTAAACACCACCCCTCTCTGCCCAGGGACGCCCTCCCAGGCCCCACTCGCTGAGCCCTGGGTCGTCTCTGGCGGGGCTGCCCAGCCTGGGAAAGCGGACTCTGTCTTCCTCACATAGAAAGGCTCTGGACCTCAGGACAGGCTGACGCTCGGGGCTTCCCTCCCCTGTGCCCAGGGCTCAGCTCCAGCCCCCACCCCCCCCACCCCCCTCCCACGCTCCCGGTTCTTCGGAGAAGACTCAGGGCCTGCACCTCTGTCCTCTGGCCCAAGCCAGGAACAGCGCGGTGAAGCAGGGCCCGCTCAGCCGCTGGCACCGTGCAGGTGGCGACTCCGTGGTCGGGCACAGTCCCTGAGGCCCGGAATCACAGGGCTCAGAAGCAGCAGTCAGGATTGCACCCCCGGCGCTGCTGTCCTCCCCTTGACAGACACGGGCCTGCTGGACTGTGTTTTAATCCTGTATACATATGTTCAGCTCCTTTTCCAAGGCTAGGCTTGGGCGCAACTAGGGCAAAATAAGGCACAATTTGACCACGGAACCAGAATTAGGGGGCACTGGAGGATGGGGTGTGGGTCCGGGCACGTCTGAGACCTTTGGGTGACCTTGATCACTACCTTGCTGTGTGACCCTGGGCCAAGCCCTTGCCCTCTCTGGGCCTGGGTCCCTGCACCCTAGCATGAGGCACTGGGACTGGCTTTTTGGGGGTGGGGGGCCTTAGGCCTGTACTCCCTCTGTGTGCCTTTGAGGTACTTCCGAAGGCAGGGTTTGGGACATCACTGGCTGGCTTGCTGGTAGCTCTGCAGGGCTTTCTGGAGGAGGAGCTCTTTGGCCTGGACCCACCCTCCTGGAATTCTGACTTTTCAGCTCACCCTGCCGGCCATCCAGGCCCTCCCCAAAGTTACAAGACTGGGAGGCCCTTGTCCGGGTGGACGCGCCTGGAGAGGAGTGGGTGGGCAAACTCGCATGGCTCCCTCGTCGGTAGGGGGCGTCTGATCCGAAGGACCCAACAGAGGCCTTTCAGAGCCACTGGCAAGGATTCAAATCCCAGCCACGCCGCTTCCAAGCTGGGTGACGTTGGGCCAGTTACTTGACCTCTCTGAGCCGCTGTCCTCTGTGCGCGGTAACAGAGCTGCCTCGCAGTGGGGCGTGGCTGACAAGGTCTGGTGGGATGAATGGAGCCTTGGTTACTCCGGGCTGGCCGAGCTCAGCGGGCCTATATTTAGCCCAGGAAGAGGAGGGGGCACCAAGACACAAAGCGCGCCCGCCTGCCCCGCGCGGGGTCACCTTGGCCCGGGCTCCCACAGGCCGGGTACGTGCTGCAGTGGGCTGGGACGGGGCCTGGAGGGGGTGCTTCAGCCTCGCCGGCTTCAGCCTTGGCAGCCCTCTGCGCCTGGCCGAGGGAGGGGCCTCGTGGGTCGCCCTCAAGGTGAGCCTGACCTCGGCTGTCTGTGGGGGGAGGGGAGCTCGTCCAGCCCCTTCCCTCCAAGCAGTGGGCGATGAGTGTCGGGCTGCAAATAGCCTCGGAATCGGTGAGTCAGGAGGCTGGAAATACCGCACCCTCTCTGCCCTGCTCCTGACCGCAGCCGCTGGCGACACCGCAAAGGGCTCGGGCCTGGATCTCCCTGGGGTCGGGGGAGGGGTGAGGGCACCCTCAGAGTTCCTCCTCCCAGCTGCGGGGTTAGGCCAGCCACTCAGCCTCCCTGGGCTGAAGAGCCCCCATCAGGTAGGAGGGCATCAGTGAGCCTGCCCCCTCAGTCCCTTCACCTGGATCGGGGCTGGGCACAGTGCTCGGTGTAGACTCAGGACTATAAATATCTCTCCAACGAATAAAAGAAAGGGACAGGCAGCTAGGGGATGGGGTGTCCGAAGGTGTCTCACTGAGACGGTCCAGGGGAGCAGGGGGCTGCAGCTTTATCTTGGCTTTTTCCCTGGGGCCCCAGCCCAGCTGCCTCCATCATGGGCTTGGGAACCGCAGGCAGGGGGCCTCCAGAAATCCGTGAGACTGTCGTTTATTGTGTCCAGGTTACAGTGCCCACTCTCCTGCTGCCCCACCGCCCCTCCCCAAGTGCCCCAGAATGAGGGGCATCAGAAGCCCCCAACACTGCGCCTAGCCCAGAGGCAGGGGCACGGGTGGCCCCCCTCTCGCCCTGGGCCCCTCACTGACTGTGAACCACCCTCTCCCCTCCCCCCTGCTTTGGAAGACTGAGCCACAGTCATGGATCGGGGCCAGGAGGGAACGGGTCTCAGGGCTCTCTCTGTGACCCCCCGCCACCCCAGCAGGAGGATGTGGGCCAGGACGCAGAACCCCAGGGGGACAGAGTGAGGGGACTGCTCTGGGCCTCAGAGTTAGAGTTGAGGACCACGGCCCTCCTGGGTTCACATCCGCTCTCTGGTGACAAAGGCCAGTGCCCAGGGTTCACTAGACACTCAGTTTCCCCGTGGATAAAATTGCAGGGGCTGAATCCACTTTTGGGTGCTCTGACTTGGCCTCACTCTGTGGTGATGATGAGGAGGGTTGGAGGAAGGAGAGTGGGAAGGGTGCGCGTGCCTGAGGGGTGGGGTGATTGCAGGCCATGGTCACTGTAGGGGACCCTGGCTGCAGGGAGCAGCCCAGGAGCCCAAGTCTGTGGTGGGGGAGGACAAGTCCCGCACACCTGCGGGCACCGAGCAGGTAGGGAACAGCAGGGTTTCACTTTGTCACGAACCAGCTGTATTGGAAAAACCCCATCTGTGCAGACAGACATGCCCTGTCCTGGCACAGCTGGCTGGCTGGGCTGCAAATGGGTGGCCAGGGGAGGTGTCCTCACGGCTGTGCCCTCCCAGGCCCTCCGGCAGTCCCACCTGGACTGGCACTTTGCCTGTGACCTTCCCTCGGCCTGACCTGCTCTGCTTCGCCAGGAAACCCCTACTCCCCGGATCCCCCACCCCTGAGAGGCTCACCTGTCTGTCTGTCCTGCAGATCTTTTGTCCAGAGGCCCTGCCTGTCCCCACCCCCTTCCTCAAAGTGGGTCTTTAGGACCTTGCTGTCCCTACCCAGCCCCTTAATTCCTAATTGAGAGAGATGCCCTATATGGAATCTGGGGGCCTCGATGAGACAAGGGGGGTCGCAGGCTGCTCTGGGTAGAGCAGAAGGCCCTAGTTTGGGGGTGATGCCCGCCTAGGGCCTAGGAGCTTTGGGAGCTGAGCTACGCTGTCCTGGAGGGGGGCATGTCATCTGGGCCTTGGCAGGCTCCAGGGAGGCCCTTTGGGGAGGAGGGAGAGCGGGCAGGGCAGCGGCCGAGGGCCTCAGATTTTGATCTCCGTCCGGAAGGTCTGCTGGACATGCTCCGTGTGCGGGTGACGCCGAGCCCGGACGGTGAGGCTGCCGTCCTCCCGCAGAGATGAGGTCACCGAGGTTGGGTCCACATCCTCCGGCAGCTGGCACTTATGCGCAAAGGTGTTCATGACAGTGCCGTCAGGCGCCAGCTAGGGAGGGCGACAGGTGAGGGCAGGCTGTCCCCAGGCTTGTCCCCTGCTCACAGCCGGGCCCTGAGCACTGAGAACTCTGGGCTCTTGGACACTCAGGCACGCGGTGTCTGCCGCCACTGGGCCAGGCCACCCCGCCCACCCCCACAGCTCTGCCAGCACATAGTGTCCGGAGGAGTCTGTGGCGGCTGAGTCACCATTGGGGTGCAGGGTGGCACGTGCTGCCTCTGGCCCCGTCCTCATGCCGCTGGCAGGGTGCCCCATTCCAGCCTCACACGCTCAGGGGAGGAGCAGGAAGCCTTGGTCACATCTCCCAGCTGCAGCCGGCTGAGGTGAGCCAGAGTGGCTTTCCTGTCGGCCTGGGCACAGCCTCTGCCCACACAGAGGGCATGGGGCCTCCTGGGGCTCAGGCTTAGTGACCCCGTGGCCCTGAGATGTGTGGGTGGAGCATGTGTCACTTGGAGGGTGTGCCACCCTGAGGTTTGAATCTTCTGCCCAGCCAAGGCCACAATTCAGGGGTCCCAGGATGGAGTCTGGGCCTCTGGCTCCCGGTGGAAAAGAGCTGGAGGGGTGGTGCATAGACACAGCCATCCTCTGCTGCCCGGGGAGCCCTCCACCTCCCCAGCTGCCCACCAGCCTCTGCCGGGAGACCTGGCCTCACTCCACCATTGTCCCCTCCCTGGGTCCCCATCTCCTGTGTCAGCCCCTTGTGCCCCTCAGCCCACGCCCCTCACACCTCTCCCGCCCCCCAAGGCTGCTGTGTCTCCTGCTCTGCACATCTGGATGCCTCAGGGCAGAGAGGCATAAGGGGCCCCTTAGCCCAGGGGAGTTCGGCTGGGGAAGGGACACTGCTCAGGACCTGAAGCCCCGGGAGAGGGGATGGAGGCAGGGACAGAGGGTGGGGGCTGGGTGAGGAGGGACCCACTAGTGAAGTGGGGCTGTGGGGCTCGGCCCGGCTCACCTTCTCTGCCCGAACCTCGATGTGGTTGTTGGAGGTGGTAACAATGATGTCCTCAGGGGAGAAGTCTCTGACGTCCACTGCAAACTCGTAGGCATCTCCGAGGGTCTTGATATTGCCTGGTCCCCCGGGGCGGGCTGTGGGGAGGGCATCTGTAAGCTGGGCAGGGCCAGGACCGCAGTGGGAAACTGGGTCTCTGTCCCTGTCTAGCGGAGGGGTCAGCACCACCAGGTGATGTCGCTCCTGGTCCCCATGGCCACCTCCTTCTTGGAGCCTGCCCTTTTCATGGTGGGGATGGCCTCATGCACCCCGACATCAGCCTGCGGTAGCCCCAGCCCCCTCAGTGCCCACCGGTCCTCCAGGGCTCCTGCAGATCTAACCAAGTCGCAAGCCCTGTGTGGGATGCCCAGGGGCCCCAGCTGCTTGCATGAGCACATCTGTTTTGGTGGCCACATCTGTCATGGTGGCCACAGGTGGCCGCAGGCTACGTGGCACCTGTTCCTGGCAGTGGCAGTCACATCACCTTCACTGACGCCTGGGGTGGATGTCCCCAACTTCTGCGTGTCCCCGGCCCCCAGAGCCCCACACTTGCCTGGGAAGGCCAGGGGCTCCGAGTGGGGCCGCATGAAGCTGCCAAAGTCCTCAGAAAACAAGCTCAGGGCCTTCTCCATGGGTGGGTCCTGGGGCGGAAGGGCATGGGAGGCTGCAGAGGAGGATGAGGAGGAGGAGGAGGAGTGGAAGCTTCTCTCCGCTCTGAAGGAGGAGGAGGTCCGGTGGCTCATCCACAGGCAGTGCCGGGCCCTGAGCGGGCGGAGGCAGGACAGGAGAAGGTGTGGGTGTGGGGCTCCGGCAGAGCGTGCTGGGCCCCGACTGCCCACGCTTTATAAGGGCCGACTGTCCCTGGGCGGAGGGCCAGCCCCTGTCTACTCGCTAAATTTAGGCCTCTTCATGGTCCGGAGGGGGCTGGAAATCTTCTCTGAGCACCGAGCTGCTGACAGCCCCACACAGACAGGCCGGAGGGCTGAGCTCACCGCCTGGCATTCCAGGCCCGTGGCTCCAGCCCCGAGAGCCTCCGCACCCCATGGGGCAGGGGGCTGGATCCTGTCCCCTGGCCCCCCAGGGTCCAGTTCTACCCCAGGACTTCATAGGTTTGGTGTCTCCCCATCAGTCTGGGGAGTCGCGAGGGACAGTGCCTCCCTGTTCAGAACAGCACACTGTAAACTCCTTGAGGACAGGGTGGGCGCAGGACCCCCCAATGGGCTGCCAGGAGCTGAGGACCCCCGTGGGGGACAATGTGCAGCTGTCCGCCTGCCAGCTCCACAGGGACCTGGACTCCACGTGCCTGCACTTGGAACATTTAGGGGCTCGGGAGAAGTGAGCTGCCAGCCCGAGGCAGGGCTGGGGTTGGGCTCCGACTCGGGCAGGGTGCAGTTACTTAGGTCGCTGGCCTTAAAGATCTAGGAGGTCAACTTCCCAGCAACTCTGCTTGACCTCAGACTCAGTTCCAGAGGCAGATACCCTAGCTCTGGCTTCGGGGCGCCTCTGGACACAGGCTCCCCTTTGGAGGATGACCTTCAGCCCTCCCCACCCCTTCACACAGTGAGATATTAGGTCTACTTTATGGACAAGAAGACAGAGCATACCCAAAGGGAGGGGCTGGGCTTCTTTGCAAGAGGCAGAGCTGAGATTCGAACCCGGACCCATCTGACCCAGGTCCCTTCTTGAACATACACTTGGGGGGAGAGAAGACCCAGAAAAGCCCCTCTCTGCCCACCTGCTGCTCCACAGAGCAGGGACTGAGGTCCGGCAGGATCGGGATGCACAGGGCTGGGGAGGCTCAGCTGGGAGCGGCTCTCTGTCCCGGGGCCAGCTTGGGGCTCTCCTCCTAAATCCTGCTCTCCCTCCTCAGAGCAGCACGAGCCCCAGCTCCCCTCTCTTTCCCTCCGTTTGCTCCAGTCTCTCATGGCCGGCCAGGTATCCTAACAGGGTCCTCGCCACACCCAGCACCTGGCAGTGTGGCATGGTCTTTGTGTGTGTGTGTGTGTGTGTGTGTTAGTAGGAATTAGACGCCAGGCCTTCACACCGAGCCACATCCCCAGCCTTGTATTTTGTTTTTATTTTGAGACAGAGTCTAAGTCCCTAAATTGCTCAGGCTCTGTTCCAATTTGCCATCCTGCCTCAGCCTCCCAGAGTGCTGGGATTACAGATATGCACCACCACGCCTGCTGGTCTTCCTGGTGGGAGACTTCCGTGTGAGGTCCTCTCCCTCCCCGGCCGCACTTCTCCCTAGCCAGTGTTTTGGGAGAACATTCAGGGGTCCTGGCTCCCCCTGTTTGGAGGGCTGCCCCGTTTTCTCTGGCTCTCGGTTACCCTAGCCTGGAACTCCAGCCCTGGGGGCTCCTTGCAGGGCTGTCACAGTGCCTGCGGTGTGGGAGGGGGAAGGGCAGGGGACAGTGGGGGCCCAGGTGCTGGCTGGAGCGGGAGGGGCCTGTCCCTCCCCGCCTGCATCCTGCCTGCGTCCTGCGTCCCAGCGGGGGCTGGCGGCGCTGCTGAGAAATGGCAAGGCAGAGCCGAGGGGCAAA
Organism: Dinomys branickii; assembly: GCA_004027595.1. NCBI lineage: Eukaryota > Metazoa > Chordata > Mammalia > Rodentia > Dinomyidae > Dinomys > Dinomys branickii. The sequence goes on from PVLD010012829.1 coordinate 12,073, forward strand.
GTAGTGGGGGCACCGCCAGGGAACAGGAGCCAGCGGCTAAATGCAGACACTCTGTCATGGTGCCGAGGGCCTGAGTCACTCCTCCTGGACCTGGATCCCTTTCCCACCCCCGCCCACCCCACCCTCCATCCCCATGCCAGGCAGGCGTCATCCACGTAAATGCGGAGCCTTCTGGCCTTGGTGGCCAGGAGGGACCTCCCAAGGTCATCAAGGCCATTTCCCTGACTCCGCCCTGCCTCTTTCTCAAGACCACAAGGGTGAGGGCACTTCAATGATGATGCAGTCCTCGCTGGGGATGGTGGCACAAGCCTGTAATCCCAGCACTCAGGAGGTTGAGGCAGGAGGATTGCTGTTTGAGGCCATCCTGGGCTACATAAGTGAGTTTGAGAGCAGCCTGAACTGCATAGCAAGACCTTGTCTCAAAAAGACAAAAAAAAAAAAAAAAAAGATGATACAGTCCTTGGAAAGGTGTGGTGGTTTGCACTTGCAATCCTGGCACCCTGGAAGGCTGAGGCAGGAGGATTGGCACATTTAAGCTAAGCCTGGGCAATTTAGCAAAATATCTAGAGCTTGTCTCAAAATTTAAAAAGGGCTGAGTATGTATCTCAGTGTAAAGGCCCTAGGTTCCACCCCTGTACTACCACAAAAAAAAAAAAAAATCCACCTCCTTGAATCCAGGGAGCATCCCAACTCTTAGGGAGTTCTCACAAATGCAGTAAGACTCCTCTTGGCAACTAGGAAGGATACAGAATCTGTTTCCCCTCCACTCCCATGCAGTCAGAGCCCTGTGTTCAGAATCTGTGGGGACACCTCCAACGTGCTGGACACTGCCCAGGCCCGGGCACTTGGATGGGTGAATCAGAGGAAACCCCTGCACCATGTTCTCCTTACTGGACAGAAGGGGAAACCGAGGCTCTGGGTGGCAAAGGAGCTGGGCATAGCCAAGCTACTACGGCTTCAAGCCTGTCCTCACTGTCCTGAGCCGTCTCCATGGCTGCTCAGTGCTGGATGCAGGTGCAAGAGAAATGGGAGAAGGCAGGTAGGGGCAGTGTGTCCCCTTGTGGCCTCTTCTTGGTTTCCTGGTGCTCACAGGACCGGAAGTGAGGGTGTGGACATGCGAGGACGGCTGTGGGTCACAGTGCAGCTGCTTGAGAGCAGACACAGGGGCTTGGGCTGTCAACAGGGCAGTTGCAGACCAAGGTGGACTGGGACCATGCTGCGCCCTGAGCCCCGTCCCTGGAACAAGCAACACTGCACCTGCTGTGGTATGAACCGACTTGGCCAGGCTCCCAGGGCCAGAGGCAGCTCAGGGTCTCAGATTTTCCTGAATCCCTGGAGACCCAACGTGGTTTTCTGGGAGGTCGCTTGTCTGGGGCAGGGGACGTTGTCTCTGGTCTCTTTTCCAAATCTTCTAAAAGTGGACCTGGCACAGACGCTCAGGTTTATGCCCAAACCTTTGCTCTGCTGAAACCTCCGGGGCCAGGGGAGTAGCCGGTAGGGAAAGCTCTGGTGGGAGACGTCTGTATGAGGTCTCTGCAAGCTCTGCAAGCTCAGAGCTCAGCCTCTGCTGTGTGACCTTGGACAAGTGACAGCCCCTCTCTGACCTGCCCCTTGTCATCTGCAAAATGGTGATACTGCCCACTGACAAGGGATGGGCAGATGAACTGCTCTGCAGACAAGTGCCACATGAGCCTGCTCCGAGTTACTGCCCTCTACCCAGTGAGACGAGGCCGGGAGTTACCCAGAGGCCCCGGCGGAGGACGTGGTTTGAGAGGCAGTTGGCTGAGACAGCAGGGTCTGCCCGTGAAGATCAAGTCCAAGTTCCTCCTCCGGCTCTGGAGACCTTTGCCCTCTGCCTCCTTCCTAAGGCTGAACAAGACAGGGCTGTCAAGGTAGGGTGTGGGGCAGAGCATGCAGGGTGGGGTCCTGGCTCTGCCCTGGGCCTCTGTGACCTTGGATTTTGTTGTTGGCTGATGGTGAAGACGCGGTTTTTTATTTATTTATTTTTAAAGATGTTGCTTTGGGGGGTAGTGCTGAGGGTGGAAACCAGCGCCTTCATGATGGCTTCATCCCTTGCCCTTTTATTTTCTATTTTGAGACTGGGTCTCACTAGTCACTAAGTTGCCCAGGCTGGACTTGAACTTGCAATCCTGCCTCAGCTTCCTAGAGTGCTGAGGTGACAGGTGTGCACCATCAAGCCAGCAGGGGTGATGATGTTTTTATTTTTTTTTTGAGACAGGATCTCACTATGTAGTTCAGGCTGGCCTTAAGTTCATTATGTAGCCCAGGCTGGCCTTCGAACTCACAGTGATCCTCCTGCCTCAGCCTCCTGACTGCTAGGATTACAGGTGTGTGCCACCATGCCTGGCTTTATTTATTTATTTGTTTATTTTTAGGTTTTTTTGAAACAGTGTCTCACTCTAATTCAGGCTGGCCTTGAACTCAGTAGGTAGCCCCCAGCTACCCTTGAACTCTCAGCAATCATCTTGCCTCAGCCTCCCAAGTGCTGAGATTACAGGTGTGCGCCGCCATGACCAGCTGATGATGGTTTTTGAGACTGAGCCTTGCTCTGTTGCCCAGGCTGGCTTCAAACTCCTGGCCTCAAGCAGTCCCCCCATCTCAGTCTCTGAAGAATCTGGAGCTACAGGCCTGTGCCATGGCGCCCAGCTGGACTCTGTGGTCTTGGAAAAAAAGCCTCACATTTCTGCAATGTTACTTCTTTTTTATTTTTGCAGTACTGGGGATTGAATACAGGAGCTACATCCTCAGTCTATTATTATTATTATTATTATTATTATTAATCATTATTTTAATTTTGGGTCTTGCTAAATTGCAAATTGCTTGGGCTGGTTCAAGCTTGTGATCCTGCAGCTTCAGTCTCCCAGACTGCTGAGATCACAGGTGAGCACCATCACACCTCTGCAATGCCACTTCTTTAAAACAGGCTAACACACCAGGGGGGGTGGTACACGCCTGTAATCCCAGCACTTGGGAGGCTGAGGCAGGAGGATCGCTGTGAATTTGAGGCTAGCCTGGGCTACAAAGTGAGCTCAAGGCCAGCCTGAACTGCATAGTGAGACCCTGTCTCAAAAAGACAAAAAGGTCTCTGGGAGCATAGAGTACCTGAGGAGAGACAATCACCATCCCTGGCACTCAGAGAGGCTGAGTCAGGACCATCCCACTCCCCTTGGCCTGCCAGCTTCCCCTCTGCCAGCCCCTCCTCTCCCCTTTTCTGCATTCCCAGACTCTCCATGCCCAGCTCTGGCAATCCAGAGCCCCGAGCTTCAGCCACCACAGAGCACACTGTTGTGCTCCAGCCTCCTGCTCTGGGTTCCCCGGAGCGCTATGGGAGCCTGCAGTGGGGTAGGGTGCCCCACTCTGGGCTCTGGTGTGCATGTGGGACACCCTCCCCCCAACCCTGTGTCCCTTGGCAGCTGTGCCTGCAGGGCTGGCTTGGTCTGAGCGGTCTTGGCTGGTTTGTCAAGGACATTCCTAATGGCCACGTGGGGGTGGGGGTGGGTGTTGGTTGACGGCACACACACACCTGTCCAGGTGCACCGGCACTGCAGGGAAGAGACTGTGCCAGAGGAGCCCCAGTCGGCAGCCAGCCGGAGACAGGTGAGGCCCGGGGGACTCGGACGGGACCTGCCAGGCCAGGTGGGCGGGAGGGACTGGAGTCAGAGCCAGCAGTGCCCCGTGACCTTGGGGTTGGGGGTCCCAGGGCCTGGGGTTTCCCCTCGCTGAGCTGAGGGGTGCTCAGAGATGGGGATGGGGAGCCAGGCTGGCCATGGGAGCCCTGGGCAAAGGGGCTGCGTCAGGACACAGCCCAGCATCCCAGGCAGGTGGAAGCAAGGGCTTTGATGTGGGTCTGAGGGTCCTGGTCCGGCTTGTGCCTACTCTGCTGTTGGAGAGAGAGGGGCACCTTGGGCCCTTAGGACGCCCACCCTGCACTTCACACACACACACACACACACACACACACACCACACACCACACACATGCAAGCGCGTACTCAGCCTCTCTTGTCTGTTCAGGAGTTACAGGATGGAAAAGGCTAGAGGCAGGATAAGGGGGTGTTGGCGTTCACCAAGAGTCTGTCTGTCTGTCTGTCTACTCAGCAGAGACTCAATGGAGGAGCTGGTGGGGCTGCGTGAGGGGTCCCCGGGGAACCCAGTGACTCTCCATGAGCTCTGGGGCCGGTGTCCCCGCATCCGCAGAGGCATCCGAGGTGAGAGCTGGGTCCCGTCCACCTGCAGCCCTGAAGACCCTTCAGGACCCCACCCGAGCCCAAGAGCTGCCCCTCCCTCGCTCTTTCTTACATCCCGCTACCTCTGCCCAGCGTCCCTGGGTGGCAGGAAGGGGTCGTCTGGCTGCCCACTGGCCTGGTCACCTGTGCCAGGCATCTGCCTTCTGCTCTTAGGAGGCAGAGCCCAGGCCTGGCCACTGTGTCCCCCTCTACCTAGGCCTCTTCTCTCAACCACTGTGCCAGGAGGGGTCCCTCAGGGCCAGTGCCGGGACAGGAGATGCCACAGCAGGTGGCTGGGAGCCCTAGGCTGGGGACCTGTGTTTGGAGCCCGAGTTTACTGTTCACGGAGACCTGAATGTCCCTTTAGGCAGGGGATAGAGAAAGCAGAGGCCACAGAAAGGGCTGGTGCCCACAGCCAGTGAGCTTCCAGGCGGCGCTGGGCATCACAGGAGGCCCCGGGGACAGATGGCCCCACAGGCCCTAGGCTGACTTGAGCGCTGCCCAAGTCGAAGCCCCTCTGAAGAGAGACCTGTGATGGCTGCGGGCACCTGCCCCATGCCCCAGCCTCCCCTGCCAGTGCCTAGTATGAGTCAGAAGTCTCTGGTAGGGGCACCAGACCTGACACCTGCTGTGCCGCCACCTTCATCTGCTCTGTGCCCCCGGGGGGCTGTGACCCCAATGTCTTGCCCAGGAGGCCTGGAGTGGCTGAAGCGGATGCTGTTCCGTGTGGGCGAGGACTGGTACTTCCTGATAGCCCTTGGGGTGCTCATGGCACTGATCAGCTATGCCATGAACTTCGTGGTGGAACGTGTGGTCCGAGGTAACTGTCCTGGGCACCCACATGTGCCCCACCCTGGGCCAGGGGTTCTGTGCACGTCCCAGGCATACCAGATGGGCTGCTGGGCGCAGCGGGGTGGAAGAGGGCCCTGGTCTGCTCCCGGCTTCTGCCTGGCTGTGTGGCCCTGGGCGGACGTCTGCCTCTCTCCAGGCCTCAGCCACCTCGTTCCTTCCTCACCTGACTGCTGCGCCCTTCCACGCTGCCCTCCTTGCCACCCTAGACCACTGGGCAGGCTGGCCACCCCGAGGCCTCCCTGGAGGGAGCGCTGTGAGTCAGGAGGGGGCCTCAGACACTTTCTCCAGAGACTCAGCTCCCTTAGTGAGGACAGCAGTCACTGAGGTGATTCACAGACTGTCTCCTTTAGTCTAGAGTGACCCTGTGAGAGAGGGACCCTCGCTGGCCTGTCCACAGAGGGGGAAGACGAGGCTCAGGGAGGTTGAGTCACTCAGCTAGGAAGTAGCAAAGCTAGGTCCTCCTCCTGCCCCTGCATGGGGCCTCAATGGGTACCAAAGCCTCCAGTCCGGGGGGCTGTAGAGGCTTGGGCGGGGGCTCCCTGACACCCTGCCATCCTCAGCACACAACTGGCTGTACCAGGAGATCGGGGACAGCCACCTGCTCCGGTACCTGTCCTGGGCCGTGTACCCCGTGGCCCTTGTGTCCTTCTCTTGTGGCTTCTCCCAGAGTATCACGCCCTTCTCTGGAGGTGAGTCCAAGGCTGTGCCCCTGCCCGTGTGCCTGGTGCTGCTGACCCCTGGCCAAGCCTTTGTGTCCCGTGGGTTTCTGAGGAACAGCTGGAAGCAGTAACACCACTCCACAGTGGAGAAGTAGGCTCGGAAAGCCGTGCCTCCTGCCCCTCACCATGCACTGAGAGGGCTGGACGCAGGGTCCTGGGTCACTGTGGGCTCTGCCTGACACCCTGGTGCTGCGACAGGGCTGGGGCAGGGCCCCCGGGGCTGGTGTGGGCTGTGTGTGTCCATGGCTGGAGACGGAGATGGGGGTTCTGGTCCTGGGCCCTGACATCTCACCCTGGGGGCCCAGCTGAACGAACACAGATAGCCCAAGTTCCCCTCTGACCTTTCACCTCCTCTCCTGCAAAATGGGGTTACAAACCCCAACCTCAGAGGACAGGGAGGCTCCAACTGTACCTAGATGGTGACCCCTGAGTCTATCTGCCCACCCAGGCTCTGGGATCCCCGAGCTGAAGACCATCTTGTCGGGGGTGGTTCTGGATGATTACCTGGACATAAAGAACTTCGGAGCCAAGGTGGTGGGTCTGTCCTGCACGCTGGCCAGCGGCAGCACCATCTTCCTGGGCAAAGTGGTATGGACCCATCCCGGCCAGGCCCTGCTCCACTAAAGCCCAGCCCTCAGCAGTGGTGGGAAGACAGGCCCGGTCCCCTGTTGAGACCGCAGCCATCTCCTGGGACTTGGGGGGATGGTGGTGGGTGAGGGTGTGAGTGGGGAGGCCATGTGGGACCCCAGGAGGAGGAGGGAGAGGGAAAGTTGGGCCCCGGCTCCCCCAGGGCACTTGCCCCATGCCCTGTGCCCACACCTCGCCCTTCAGGGTCCCTTTGTGCACCTGAGTGTGATGATTGCGGCCTACCTGGGCCGTGTGAGGGTCAGGACCATCATGGAGCCTGAGGTGAGGGGCGCGGGACAGCTGGAGGGAGCAGGGGCTGGGCAGAGGGGCCGCCCCTGAGCCCAGGCCCTGCGTCTGCCCAGAACAAGATCAAGCAGAATGAAATGCTGGTGGCCGGAGCTGCAGTGGGCGTGGCCACCGTCTTCGCGGCCCCCTTCAGTGGTGAGGCCCCTGCCCTTGCCCCTGTGCCCTCAGGGCTCCACGCAGCCCACCCACCCAGCTCGGGGGCTGACCTGCTGCTCCTGTGTTCAGCTGAGGGGCCGGGAGGAGGGGTGGCACCAGTCCTGGTTCCCACCCAGGGTGGGCTTGGGGGGGGTCTTTAGGAGGACACCGGACCGATGTGAGTTTGGGATCTACTTCCTGTTGTGTGACCACAGCCAATGAACTTGCCTCTTTGAGCCTGGTTTCCTCAGCTCAGGTTTGTAATAGTCTCCAGGGTGGTGCACACCTGTAATCCCAGCATTCTGGGAGGCTGAGGCAGGAGGATTGTAACCTCAAGTCCCAGCTTGGGCCACTTACTGACTTTGTGAGGCCCTGTTTCAAAGGTGAGAAATATAAACAGGGCTGGGGATAAACAGGCAGCTCAGGGCGAAGGCCCTGGTTGCGATCCTCAGTACTGACAAAAGTGGTCAGGGCTCCCCCTTCCCCACCTAGCACCAGACAGGACATTTTGCCCTGGCTGTCCTGTCCCCAGGATAGTGGGTGAGAACAGGTGACGGAGAGGGTGTCACCTGGGTTCTGCCGCCAGGGCACAGGAAGGGGTGGAGCCTCCTGACTCAGTGTCCCCACAGGGGTCCTGTTCAGCATTGAGGTCATGTCCTCCCACTTCTCCGTCTGGGATTACTGGAGGGGCTTCTTCGCTACCACCTGCGGGGCCTTCGTGTTCCGCCTGCTGTCCGTCTTCAGCAGCGAGGAGGGTGAGGCCCCTTCCCCGGCCTGCAGGACTGCAGAGTAGGGCTGGGCTGTGGGGGCCTTGAATGCCAGGGTGCTGGGGTCCCCGCCCAGCCTTGGACCCCCATGCCCTCCTCCCCAGAGACCATCACCGTCCTGTTCAAGACGAGCTTCCGCGTGGAGGTGCCCTTTGACTTGCCTGAAATCTTCTTTTTTGTGGCTCTGGGGTGAGTGAGGTCCCTGAGGGCCCAGCTGGTGGGGGGCTCCTCGGGCCTCATGGGCCAGCCTGATGCCCGCCCGCCCTGTGCCCAGGGGCATCTGTGGCATCATGAGCTGTGCCTACCTGTTCTGTCAGCGCACCTTCCTTGACTTCGTCAAGAACAACCGGTTCACCTCCAAGCTGCTGGCTACCAGGTGCGCTGGGGCCTCTCAGGGCCCCGCATGAGCCCCTTCCTCCCACTGAGCCCCCAGAGGAGGGGTGCGGTGGGGACCCCGTTCCTGGCCCATGGGGCAGGGAGAGGAAGCACTCACACGCCCCTCCTGGCCCCAGCAAGCCACTGTACTCCGCCCTGTCTGCCCTGCTGCTGGCCTCCATCACCTACCCACCTGGCGTGGGCCGCCTCTTTGCTTCTCGGGTAAGGGCCACTGGGGAGTGGGGTTGCGGGAGTGGGACCCCATCTCCTGCCTCCTTTGTGTGCTGTCTCAGTCCCCAAAACACCCTGTAAGGGAGAGGCGTGTGTGTCATTTAATGGCTGAGGACACTGTGGCTCAGGGAGGCTCCCAGAGGCTTGGGGAGACCCCAAGGTTCCCCGCTGGGAAGCAGCAGTGCAGGGGCTGAGGGGTGGGAGGCGGGTGGGGACCTGTGGGACGGCCATCTGCCCTGTTCCAGCTGTCCATGGGCCAGCACTTGGACACATTGTTTGACAACAACTCATGGGCACTGGCCACCCGGAACTCATCCCCGCCCTGGCCCGCCAAGCTTGACCCCAAGAACCTGTGGTTTGAGTGGTACCAGCCGGAGTTCACCATCTTCGGGACGCTGGCCTTCTTCCTGCTCATGAGGGTGGGTCCCCAGCTCTGGGCAGGTGGGGTGCCTCCTCGGGCATGAAGCCTGGCCTAGCCCTTCCGCCCACACTGCCCACTCCCACCCTTTCCTGTCGGGGGTCCCGGGCAAGTAGCTTCAGCTCTTGGAGCCCCAGACTCATCATCCTTGAAATGAGTTACTGAGGCATGGTGGCACACACCTATGATCCAAGCACTTGGGATGCCGAGGCAGGAGGATCGCCATAGATCTAAGCCTAGCTTGGGTTACACAGTGAGTTCAAGGCCGGCCTGAACTACTACAGAGCAAGGCCCTGTATCAAAGAAGCAAAAAAATAAAATAAATACAATGGGATTGGCACTCTGTCTCTAACCTCTGCTCTCTGCCCTCTACCCACCCAGTTCTGGATGCTGATTCTGGCCACCACAATCCCTATACCCGCTGGGTACTTCTTGCCCATATTCATCTATGGTAAGTCCAGTATGCTGAAGATCTGAGAGGTTCTGGGGTGCAGGGTGGGCCCTTGGCTCCTGGCCCACCACCTCCTTCTCAGTGTGGGACCCAGATGGGCCCTGAGACAGAGGGCCTGGCTGCCCCCCCTCACCCTGAGTCTGTGGTCAGGAGCTGCCATCGGGCGCCTCTTGGGGGAAGCCCTGTCCGTTGCCTTCCCGGAGGGCATTGTGGCTGGAGGCGTGGTCAACCCCATCGTGCCGGGGAGCTATGCCCTGGCTGGTGAGTTTAAGGCTGGTGCCTAGAGGGCACAACTCAGGCTGTGCCTGGAGAATGACCTGGAGGCTCTATTGGGCATGGAGGGGCCACTGGGCTGCCCAGTCTGACCCCAACCCTGAGTGCCCCATCCCAAGTCCCTCTCTGCTCACTGTGCCCAGCAGTGTCCAGTGTGTGCCCGCTGGTGCTTCCCATCCTAGCCTGTGCCCTAGCTGTGCCAGCCGTGCGCTCCTGGCCTGAGCTGCCTGCCCTGGCCCAGCCTCCATTCCCCCAGGGGCGGCGGCCTTCTCGGGGGCAGTGACCCACACCATCTCCACGGCGCTGCTGGCCTTCGAGCTGACTGGCCAGATCGTGCACTGGCTGCCTGTGCTGATGTGCGTGCTGGCAGCCAACGCCATCGCCCAGAGCTGCCAGCCCTCCTTCTATGACGGCACCATCATCGTCAAGAAGCTGCCCTACCTGCCCTGGATCCGGGGCCGCCGCATCGGGTGAGCAGCCACAGCAGGCGGGATTGGTGGAGCTGGGGGGAGGCTGGGGATGGAGGCCCCCGGAAGAAGCGCCATCATGGCTGACCTTGGCTATGGCATCTCCTGGTCCCTGTGCCTCCCGGTGCGCCACTGGCTGGGGGAGAACCGGGGTGCTCACTCCAGCTCACACGGACAGTGCAGAGCCAGCACTGGATTTGGGGGTCCTCTTCCTAGCCCTCCTGCTCCGCTGTCCTTACTGCATGTGGGGAGCTGGTGGCGGTGCTAGAATGGGGGTTTTGGGGATCTCCCCAGACCACACGGGACTCAAATAGCTCTCATCCCCAGAGAGGCAGGGCTCAGAGGCTCTGAGGGCTCTGGGCCAAGGTCCAGCTCCAAACCTCAGTTTCCCCATCTGTGAGCTGGGGGTGCTCACCGAGGTTTCCAAACCTCAAGTTGTGCTTTGGTTTGATTTTGCTGTGTAACTTTTCTCCCAGTAGAGTTTTCCTGGGGAGCTGACGGGATAACTCAGCAAAGTAGAGTTAGTCTGCGGGGGGCTTGGGTTCAGACCTGGGCCCTCAGTGAGGTGTCTCAGGCTCCTTTCCACTGTGGGGTCCTGGAGCCCCTCAATTCCCTCCCACACTGGAGAGCCATGGGTCCCGTCCCAGCCGAGCTCCCCAGGGACCCTGAAGGCCTGACGGGGGCCCCTCTGCCTGCAGCTCCCACCCCATGAAGGTGGGACATTTCATGAACGGCACCTTCACCACGCTGGCCAAGGACGCGCCCCTGCAGGATGTGGTCAAGGTTGTGACTTCCACAGACGTGGCTGAGTACCCCCTGGTGGAGAGCACAGGTGCCAGGCAGGAGGTGGGGGAGGGCTGGGAGCAGGGCCAGGGCCAGCAGGGAGAAGCAGGGCGTGGAGTCTGGCTTTGAGTCCAGGCCCTGGCTTAGCTGTGTGGCATTGGGCAAATCCCTTTGCTTCTCTGAACTTCTGTGGCTCCATCAGTGACATGGACAAGATCCACCCTTAGGGGCGGGGAGGCTAACATTTTAAAGGGGGCCAGAAGGCATGCGAAAGGCACCATGGACAGCTCCTGGGAGGAGCTCCCCAGGTCTTCATCCATTCTCTGTTGTCAGGACAAGGGCATCTTTTCAAAGATGAATGAATGAATGATGGCCATGGTTACAAGATTCGAGAGCAGCCGGGTGTGGTGGTGCACACATGCAATCTCAGCACTCTGGGAGGCTGAGGCAGGAGGATGGCAAGTTCAAGCCCACACCTGACAATTTAGTGACTTAGTGACACTCAGTCTCAAAAAAAAAAATCAGTCAATAAATAAGAAGGACGGGGCATGTAGCTCAGTGTAAAGACCCGGGGTTCAATGCTCAGTACTGGGAGGGAAACAGCACGTGTAAGCTGAATCTCAAGGGAGAGTCTAATCAGTGTACTCTTCCTGCCTTGTTGGGGTTGCCGTTAGTTCTTTTTGTGCAAATGAGACAAGCTATAAACATGGCAACCATAGCATGACTGGGTTTCATCCCCAATTGCCCTTTGGGTTGGTGTCTGGTGCAGTGAGGAACCTGTACAACCATACAGGTCATCCCTATATCCTCCCTGGGAGGAATAAGACCACCTGAGAGCTCAATACCATTACTACAGTTCCATGAGCCACAGGGTCCTCACCAATACTATCCAGGTTTGCCAGGGACCCTAGCCCTACTGCAGGTCCTTCTCCCTACCCGCTGCGTTCCATGCAGCAGTGTAGGCAACCCCGGGAGGCTTTACCTCCTAAAACAAAGAGCTGACTTCAAAGTTCTCTTCCACCCTTGGAACCACAGGAAGTGCAGCGGTCCCGGCCTCCCCAGGTCCAGCCACCAGGAAATCGCTTTGTTTATAACCTGAGCCGAGGAGGGAGTGGGTCCACTTAGTTGTCAGCTCCACCTGTGCAGTTGGGGTGGAACCCAGGGCCTCCTGCAGAGGACACAGGATGCCCTCCTGCGGGACATCTGCCTCCATGGAGACGCACCCAGGCCTCAAGTTGTTATTTTACTGGACAGAAGGCAAAGATACCGAGGTGGCCCTTCAACACCCCCCACCCCTGCTCTACCCCAGGGCTAGCGTGAGCCCAGGACAAAAGGCCTCAGAGCCTGGCAGCCTTCAGGCGGTGTTCACTCCTTCACTGGGCTGCGCTGGACACTGGGCCTCCTGTCCTGAGAGAAGGAGGTGACATGCTGATGTCACCGTGCAAATGTCCCCAGCTCCTGTGGAGAAGCCCTGCGACATGGGGATCTCAGTGGGGACCAGGAGGCAGCCCCACCCAGACACCCTCACCTGACGCTCCTCACCCGAAGCTGAGTGACCTTGCGCAGGACAGTTGGCACCTGTCCTCGTGCCTCACTTTCCTGTCCTGTGAGAGGGGTGGGAGGGATTGTAACAGATCACAGCCTTCCTCAGAGAGAGGAGCCCCACCGTGGGCCCACAGCAAGTGCTTGGGAAGTGTGCGGTGCTCCTCTGTAACCCGCCCTCCCCCTCTCCGCCTGCCAGAGTCTCAGATCCTCGTGGGCACGGTGGGCAGGGCCCAGCTGCTGCAGGCCCTCCTGGCTCGGCCACCTTCCCGGGCTCTGGGAGGACGGGTAGGTCCTGGGGAGGGCTGGGAGTGGCTCGGGGGGTGAGCTGAGGGGAGGGGAAGCTGGCTCGGGCCCCTACTGTCTCTCTGTTCCCAGCGGTGTCTCCAGGACATCCTGGCTGGGGGCTGCCCCACAGAGCCAGTGACCCTGCAGCTGTCCCCCGACACCACCCTGCACCAGGTAATGGGGAGCAGACCCGCGGCCAAAGTGGAGGGAGAGTCAGGATCTAACGTGTCCTCCCCCACTATCACCCCCCACACCCCCAGGGCACAGCGGAGGCTGAGGCAGGAGGGTCGCATGTTCAAGTGACTTAGTGAGACCCTGTCTCAAAATAAATAAAACGGACTGGGGGTGCAGCTCAGGTGTTTTAGGCTCAGGGTTCAATGCACCCTCTCTCCCCAAAGGTATTGCGTCAAGGGGCCTGTGGGTTTCAGTGTTATGGCCCCCACATTCTCTCTCTGTGGTTTGGAGTTAATTACTTAACCCCTCAGGACAGAGCCTGGCCCATGAGGCCGAGGAGGCAGCCCCAGCGGACGGGAGCTTGGGAGTGGCTTCCGGCGAGCTGAGGCTGTAGCGGGTCCTTCCCACGAAGGCCCGGCCTTGCTCCTTGAGTGGACTCTGGCGGCCTCTAGCGGTCAGAGTGGACATCGCAGGCCGTGTCCCTGTCTTTCCCACTTACGGCGCTGCGGGGGCGTCCCGGCCGGAGACTTGGGTCGGGGAGCCCGCGAGGCGCCCCCGCCCTGCAGCGCCTCCTCACCGCCCCGCCAGGCACACAACATGTTCGAGCTGTTGAACCTCCAGTCGCTCTTCGTGACGTCGCGGGGCAGAGCCGTGGGCTTCGTGTCGTGGGTGGAGGTACCGGGGGGGAGGGGGCGTGGGGGCAGCACCTCCCATGCAAGTGTGGGGGCTTCATAGGACTCTGATCGCCCCGCTTTTGGCCCGGCGCGGGTCACCGAGCCCGGCCTCCCCTTCGCCTGCGGCGGGCGGTTTTCTGTGCTCCGGGCGCGGCCAGCGCCCATGTCCTCCTCCCTCCCGCACCCCTCTCTGTGCCGTAGCTGACGAAGGCCATCTCCAGCCTGACGAACCCACCAGCCCCGAAGTGAGCCGGCCTGGCAAGACAGACGGGACCCGGTAGCCCTGGCGACGAGGCCCCTGCCTCCCCTCCCATCCTCCCAGCCCAGCACCAGCGGCGCCCACAGTCACGGTGCCACTGGGCCCCATCCCGGGGACAACAGCGACTGCCTCCTTCCTCGCAGGACAGACAGTGGGGGCTCGGGGTGAGGTCCTCAAAGCTGCACGCAGCGAGCGACGCGGGCGGGCACTGGCGCCCCCTGGCGGTGCAGATTCCCACCCTGAAACTCCGGAGAATAAAGCAGATCCCAGAGCGGCCCGCGTCACAGCTGACTCCTCCCCGGGTGCGCAGCGGCCCTCAGCTCGGCCCTCCCTGGTCTCCTTTCCCGCCCTGTTTCTTGGCAGGGAGATGCGGGTCCCCCACCGGGGTTTATGCGGCTTGTCCTGGATGAGGCCCGGCCGATCAAGTGGGGTCGCAGGGTGTGACTCCTGGAGGCGCACAAGCCAGGGGCAGCCGGAAATTCGGGGGGGGGGCGCTGTGTGCCTGCCAGAGGGCTTCCCTTACCCGAGGGCCGGAGGACACCCCTGCCGCCACAGACACCGGGTCTGACACATCGGGACATAGCCACCACTTTAATGTCACCAGAGAACCAAAGGGAGCTGGGGGTGCGAGGAGGGACAGGAGCTCCTGGGGTAAGGCGATGGGCACCGAGGAAGAGGTCTGGAGGGGAGGGACGGACAGACACTCCAGGGACGGAGCCCGGGGTGCTTAGCTACCAGAAGAGGCGGCCCGCCTTCGATGGGGCAGGTGCGGGGAGCGGGCTGAGCCGTGTCCAGGCAAGTCAGGTCCCCAGACCCCACTCCGCAGGGGCCTCCTGGTCCCTTCCGTGGTCTGTCGTTTGCCTGGGGACACGGTTGGCAGCTCCCCTGGGGACGGCTGCCGTGGTGTCTGCAGAGTCCTTGAGCTCACCAAGGGTGGGATCCCCAGAGGACAAGGGGCCCATCGGGCCAAGGAGAGAAGGGGGATACAGCTCCCCTGCGGGGGGGCAGGTCCACGAGGCACAGAATGGTCCATGAGGGGTGCCTGTCTGCTGGGGTCCCAAGATGCCCAGACCTGGGGTCCAGTGTGCAGGGCCTGCAGGCCAGGCCCGGTGAGGTGTGGGTGGGTGCTGCACCCCGGCCGGCTGGCTCAGTTGTAGAACACCTCGTCTTCCTCCTCCGAGAGGGACCCACTGTCCACTGAGGGCAGAGAGCCCTGCAGGGGGGCCCCTCCATCGGGCCCGGGGCCCCCAGGCAGCCGCCTGCGATGCTGCTGCCCAGGGCTTGGGGGCTGCGGGCTGGCTGCTGGGATGGGGGGCTCCTCAGATGAGGACCAGTCGTCAGGGGAGAGGCCGGGGGACGAGAAGGCCAGGAGGCTGTCCTCTCCCAAGGGGCCGCTGGGAATGCTGTCCTGTGGGTAGATGCTCTCCAGGTCTGGAAGGCAAATGGGGAGGGAAGGGCGGGGTCCCGCTGCTGCTCCGTGCCCTCTCCGCGCATGAGGGGGACCTGCCTTCTAATCCTGCTTCTTCACCACTGAGCTGAGTGACCATTGGCAGGTCACTCAACCTCTCTGAGCCCAGCCTCCTCCCTGTGGCAGGGAGCACATAGTGAAGAGCAGGCTTTGGATCCAGACCACACTCTGAGAGCGGGCACCCAGCGCCCTCGGGGCCTGTCCCTGCCCCTCCTGGCCAGAGGGAGGGTCATGAGGTAACTTAATGCAGGCATCACCCAGGACCCATGCTCCTGGAGCCCTCCACAGTAACTCGGGGTCCTAGAAAGGGGGTGAGTTAGCCAGGCACAGCCGCATGTACTTGTAATCCCAGCACTCTGGAAAGCTGAGGCAGGAGGATTGCAAGTTCAAGTGCAGACTGGGCAATTTAGTGACTTATTGAGAACTTGTCTCTAAATAAAAAAAGAGCTGAGGATGTAGTTCAGGGCGAAGGCCCTGGGCTCAACCCCCAGCACTGCGAGAAAGAAAGAGAAGGGTGAGCAGAAGGAAGGGTGAGGAGGGGAGGCAGGGAGGGGGAGGTTGTGCCTGGTGGTTACTCCAGAGCTGGCTCTGACACTGCTAGCTGTGAGTCGGGTGATTTCTGCACCTCTTAGTGCCTGAGGTTCCTCAGTGGGGACAACAGGACCTGTCCCTAGGGCAGTCCTGGGGATGCGGGGCGAGCACACGGGCGTGTGTGCCAAAGTGGCACTTATTCTGCTCGAGCCGTCCCTGCGCCTTGGCCGGGTGGGGGTCGCTGCCCGCTTCACAGCAGGAAGGGCTGGGGGCGCCGTGCATGCAGCTCCCCAGTCGGCCCTGCCCACCCTGCCACACCGCTGGGTGTACCCTGGAGCTGGATGGCGTCCCCGGGGCTGTCCTGAGGGTGCAGCTCCTCGTCGTCCAGGGAGGACCAGGCGCTCAGCGTGGCCTCCGTGATGGCGAACTGCTCGGCCACTCCTGGGGGACAGCAGGACCCAGCTCAGCAGGGACACGCGGGGAGGGGCCCCTGGGCCACAGCAGCCCCGCCCGGCTGCCCACCTCCCCGCGCCTGGATGCCCGCCCCAGGCCGCCTCCTCCCGCCCCCCAACCTGCGGCGAAGCGGGCCTCGCGGAGCTCGTCCGGGAGGCGGCTGTAGCGCTCGTCCTCGGCTGGGGACGGTGCCCAGCCCGCGCGTGGGGCGCTCCAGCCCTTCCACTCGATGAGGTGCGCCACGCGGCCTCGCGCCATGGCCGTGGGCTTGGTGATGTGGTCCTTGATGCTCTGCACCGCGCCTGGGGGACGGGACAGCGGGCAATCACCAGGCCCCCCGGCGTCCTCGGTCCCCCATGCCGAGGCCCATGCCCCTGTATCATCCAGTGCCTGCAGGGCACCTAAGCCCCGTACCCTCAAAGCCAGATGCTGCCCTGTGGCTGATGCCTTCGTATGCCCACCCTGCCCCGCACGCGCCCTGCTCTGTCCCCACTGCACTCAGATGCTGCTCCAGGTCCCAGCCCAGTGAACAGGCCTGCTTCTTCCTCAGATGGACCACACCTCACCAGACAATCTTACCCCCGAAGAAGGACCCCTAAAACATCATCTCTCTCTCTCTCTCTCTCTCTCTCTCTCACTCTCTCTCTCACACACACACACACACACACACACACACACACACACACACATCTGCTGCTACATGAAGCCTAGCATTCAGAAAGCACAGAAGCCAGCGGGCCTGCCCGCTCCACTCCCACAGCTTTGTCTGGGCAGGAGCCGAGGTCACAGCCAGAGCCTACCCACGAGGGACGAGGTGGCCAGGGCTGCCACGCTGTAGTTGCTGGCGCGGGCTCTGGAGTCACACGGGTAGCCATTGGTGGTCTGGAAGCACCTCTGCAGCGAGGGGGGCAGCGTGAGTGGAGAGGGCGGTGGAGGGTGCTGCTGCTCTGCGGCTGCGCCCCACCGTGTCCCCCACCAGTGACCACCCTCGCCCAGCCCACCCCGCCTAAGCCGGAGAGAGCAAACCAGCCTCCTCCTCCCCAGGGCGGGAGGCACAGCGGAGGAGGGCAGTGGTGTCCAGCAGGGCCTTCGCACTGACCTGCCAAGGGTCCCAACAGAAATCCAGCTGTTTGTCCTACAGCAAGAGGAGAAGGAAGGTCAGATGGGGCCTGGCCACCACCCGCCATGTCCTGCGTGGGGGAAGGAGGTGGCTTGGTGCTCTGCAAGGTCAGAGTCTGCCGGGTGGGCTCTCTCCTGGCACTCAGGGAAAGGAGGGGACAACTGTGGCCCTGGGAGGCGAGGCAGTGGGCGGGTGAGAGGTCACAGCTGGGTTCCCAGCTGGGCGTCTGGAGACTGGTGACCCTACAGCTCGGGCCATCAGTTTCCTCCTGTGTGGCACGGGTGACCGTGCCATGGACCTCTCAGGCTCTGACACAACACGGGCTCAGTGCCTATCACAATGCTCAGCGAGCACCACGTCCTCGATAAAGGTGGGAAATAATGATACCGACTGGTGATGTTCAAGCCACAGGTCTCTGGGGCGGGGTGGACACTGTGCACCTGGACTTGTGGACCTGAGCAGCAGCTTCCCGGATGGCCTTGTGTGGAGAATCCATCCCTTTCTTTCCCAGGGGGCAGTGCAGGCTGCTGCAGTCCTGCGCTTATTGTGGAGCTTGCTGTCTGCGGGCCTGAGGTGGGAAGACCTAGGAGCAGCGCTGGCTTTTCTAAACATGCTTGGCCCGATCCTGGGATGCCCAGTTCCATCCAGACCCTCCTCACACTGAGCTGCCAACCAAAGAGGCCCTAGGGAGAAGGGGGCAGGAGCCCCTACGGCTTCTGCTCCCTGTGGGCAGCCCAGGAGGCAGGGTGGCTGCTTACCTTGCCAGTGACATGGCCTGCAGCAGTGGCAGGAGGGTGGCCAGGGGGCAGGTCTGCGGTGAGGGGGTCTGTGCCCCGGGGCATGGGGCAGTCCTTGTGGGCACTTGTGAACAGATCTGGAAACAAGGACAAAGGCAGAAATTTAGTAAAGCCAGAAGAATAAAGCAGGAAGGGAGCGAGGCAGGGAGGGAAGCAAACCTAAGCAGGAAAGGAGGAAGTCAAACTATCCCTGGTTGTAGATGATATGAGCTTAGATACAGAAAAAAACTGAAGACATCACCCAAAAACCATGGAATTGGTAAATGAATTCAGGAAGGTTGCAGGGTACAAAATCAGTACACAAAAATAAACAGCTTTTTGTCATACTCCAAATTTGCTGAAAAATGCTGGGCATGGTGATGCATGCCTGTAATCCCAGCACTTGGGAGGCTGAGGCAGGAGGGTCACTGTGAGGCCAATATGGTCTACATAGTGAGTTCATGGCCAACCTGAACAACATAGCAAGATCCTGTCTCAAAAAAATAATAACAGTGATGATAACAATAACAATAACAATAAAATAAAATACCAAGGAAGTGAATGATCATCTACAGTGAAAATTATGAAATGCTATTGAAAGAAGTTGAAGAGGACACAAAAAATGGACAGCTATCCCATGTTCATGGATTGGAGGAATTAATATGGCTAAAATGTCCACACCCAAAGCAATCTACAGATTCAATACAAGTCCTATCAAAACACTAAGGACATTCCTCAAAGAAGTAGAAAAAACACTTTTAAAATTCAGATAGATAGCAGGGTGTGGTGGCGCATGCCTGTAATCCCAGCACTTGGGAGGCTGAGGCAGGAGGGTCACCATGAATTCAAGGCCAGGCTGGGCTACACAATGAGTTCAAGACCACCCTGAAAAGCATAGTGAGACCCTGTCTCAAAAAACAAAAGACAAACCACCTCAAAGTCAGGGGCGGTAGAGCACACCTGCAATCCCAGCACTCTGGGAGACTGAGGAAGGAGGATCACAAGTTTGAGACCAACCTGGGCAACTTAGTGAGACCCTGTCTCAAAATAAATAAAAAGAGCTGGATTTTAGCTCAGCATAAAGCCTTAAAGACCTAAATATAAAACCTGAAACTCTAAAACTACCAGCACACAACAGAGGAAATGCTTCAGCACACTGATCTGGGTGAAGACTGTTTGATGTGACCCTAAAAGCACAAACAGACACATAGGATTATATCAAACCAAAAAGCTCTGCACAGCAACAGAAGTGATGAACAGAGTAAAGAGACAATTTACAGATGGGGGGGATATGTGCCAACTACTCAGAGAAGGGATTATTAAAATTGTATTTATTGATTGCAGAACTGGGAGTTGAACCCAGGACCTTGCACTGAGCTACATCTCCAGCCCTTTCATTTCTTTATGTTAAGACAGGGTCTCGCTAAATTGCTAAATTGTCCAGGTTCTGTTTTAGATTGTGATCCTCCTGCCTCAGCCTTCCAGAGTGCTGGGATTATAGGCGTATACCACCATGCCCAGGCAGACAAGAGGTTAATCTTCAGAATACATAAGGAACTCAACAGCAAAACAAAAACAAAGCAAAAAGCCAGGTATGATGGTGCACACCTGGAGTCCCAGCACTTGGGAGGCTGAAGCAGGAGGGGATCATGAACTTGAGGCCAGCCTGGGGTACATCGCAAGACCTTGCCTCAAACAAAACAAAGTAAGACAAACACTCTGATGTACAGAACAGACAGATAAGCTAAACAGGTATTTCTCAAAAGAAGATATGCAAAAAGCCAGTGAGTGTATGAAAAGTGCTCAATACCCCTAGCCCCCAGAGAGATGCATTCTACGGCACAGCAAGTTCTCATCTCACTCAGCACTGCAATCAGAATGGCTGTTACAAAAGAGCCAAGACTCAACAAAGGCTGGAAAGGAGGAGGACGCGGAGGAGCCCTTAGAGGCAGTGTATAGGGGCCAATTAGCATGGCCATCATGGCAACAGTACGGAGTCTCCTCAAAAACTAGAAATAGGGCGGGGTGTGGTGGTATACACCTGTAATGCCAGCATTCGGGAGGCTGAGGCAGGAGGATCCCCATGAGTTCAAGGACAGCCTGAACTACATAGTGAGACCCTGCCTCAAAAAACAAACAAACAAAGCTAGAAATTAAACCATCCTGAAACCCAGCAGCCCCACTCCTGTGTATTTATATACCCAAAGAAGCTGAAACCAGTATGCGGAAGAGACACTGGGCACCTGCCTGTTCATGCAGCAATAACAGGCCTTTCACAGCAGCCAAGATAGGGAAGCAACTGCAGGGCCATTGAGGGATGTGTGGGGTGGACACAAAATGCAGTATTATTCAGGCATAAAGAAGAATGAAATCCTGAGATGCACATGGCGATGCACACCTGTGATCCCAGCATACAGGAGACTGAGGCAGGAAGGTTGCCACAAGCTCAAAGCCAGCCTGGGATACATAGCGTCTTAGTTACTTTTCTTGTTGCTGAGACAAAATATGCAACACCCACAAGTTAAGGGAGGAAAGGTTTATTTCTGCTCAGAGTTTGTAGAGGTTTCAGTCCATAATCAGCTGGCTCCAAGGCAGGGTGGCCGGGCAGAAACCATTCATGGCAGAAGGTAGCAAAGCAACAAGGGATGATCACAGATCCCTCCGTCCCTCATATGAGATCCAGGCTACTCACACCCTGAATCCTAGAGGCCTGAAGCCTAGCACCGCACCACGAAGCAATCCCAGCATCGCACATTGTACATTCAGCCACCTCTGAAAAAGCCCTACCTGTGAGCACTCGAGGTTCTGGTGGGGGGACGGCGAGGCACAGGCTAGAACATGCAGTGAGTCTAAGGCCAGACTGAACTCCATAGTGAGACCTTGTGCCAAAAAACCAGAACAAAAGAATGAAATTCTCTCAAACTTTTTGGTTTGTTTGCTTTTTGAGATAGGATCTCACCATGGAGAGATCTCCAAGTTGGCCTTGAACTCACTATGTTGCCCAGGCCAGTCTTGAACTCTTCTGCCTCAGCCTCCCAAGTGCTGGGAGTATAGGAGTGCGCCAAAAACTGCACCCACCTCCTCCTGACTGCAGCTTCCTCCATCTACCTGTGCATCCAGCTCTCACACGCACGCACATGGCTCTCTGGGAGGGCCGCCTGCCTCGGGCTGCTGGAGCGCAACAAATAGTCACTCGATGTTAGGGACAGGAGTATGTCCTGAGAAAAATGCTGGTAAGTGATTTTCCAGAGGCCATGGCCCGCTGCACTGCTAGCTGGGTGGTACAGCCCTGCCCGGCTGCAGAACCTTGCTGTCTCTGTGCTGAGCGCTGTGTGCTGTGTGCTGTGCTGCGGGGCAAGTGCCTGGGGTCCAGCGGGAAAGGCGTGGGTATAATGTGGCATAAGATAAAGGGCCCACAGCTGCCTGGGGCCCTACCCACATGCAGCCCGCACGCCTGGTGGGGGCTTGGGTGCTTGGTAGTTTTTAAATTTATTATTATTTTTTTTCTTTTTTGAGACAGAGTCTCACTATGCTGCCCAGGCTGGTCTTGAACCTCTGAGCTCACATGAGCCTCCAGTTTCAGCCTTGCAAGTAACTGGGACCCCAGTGAGGAGACTGCAAACCACCTCTGTGATGTTTTTACTTTATAAACTTTTTATTGGTTTTGAAATTTTCTGACTCTTACAATTACGCCAGAAAGAATGGCCATCATCAAAAAATCAAATAACAGCCGGTGTGGTGGCGCATGCCTGTAATCCCAGCACTTGGGAGGCTGAGGCAGGAGGATCACTGTGAGTTCAAGACCAGCCTAGGGTACAAAGTGAGCTCAAGGCCAGCCTGAACTGCATAGGGAGATCCTATCTCAAAAAGACAAACAACAACAACAACAAAAAGTCAAAACAAAACAAAACAAACAAAAAAAGACAAAAAAAACAAAAAAAGAAATCAAACAATAATAAACGCTGGCAAGGCTGGGAGGTTGTTTATATGCTGTTTTGTTTTGTAATTTTGGTTTTTTGAGACAGGGTCTTGCTATGCAGTTCAGGCTGACCATGAACTCACTATATAGCGGAGGCTGGGCTCAAACTCAAAAGGATCCTCTTGCCTCAGCCTCCCAAGTGCTGGGATTAGAGGTGTGTGCTACCACGCCCGGCTTGTCTACACTATAACAGGAAATGTACACTAGCACAACCGCTATGGAAATCAGGCAGATTCCTCACAAAACTGAAACTAGAAATGTCATTCAACCCACCTGTTTCCCAGGGGCTGGGGATATAGCTCAGTGGAATAAGTGCCTGCCTAGCAAGCGCAGGGTCCTGAGTTCGATCCCCAGTACCGCAAAAAAAAAAAAAAAAAAAAAAATCAACCCACCTATTTCCCTCCTTTCTTCTCCAAAGAATCAAAGACATCACAGTACTGTGATCCAGGCACACCCATGTTTACAGCAGCACTGTAAATCAGCAAAGCTCACTCCTGGTGATCAGCAGGTAGACGGATAAGGAAAAGGTGGTATTTATGCTGGGTGGAGACTATTCTGGCGTAAGAAAAGACAAACTTGCGTGGTCTGAAGGGAAGTGGATGCACCTTGAGACCGTAACGGTAAGTGAAATAAATCAGTGAGACAAGCTTAAACATCGCACGGTTTCTCCTATGTGAGACTCCCAGAGTATAAAGGAAGAGCAGAGCAGAGGACAGTAGGAAGTGGTGAGACGGATCTTTCTTACAGGGAGGAGGGACCGAGAGATGGCAGGATGGGGAGGGAGAGAGGGATCATAAAAGGAATCAGGGCTGGGGGTGTGGCTCAGTGGCATAGGCGCCTACCTGGCAAGTGCAAGGTCCTGAGTTCAATTCCTGGAATGAGGATGTGTTCTGCACCCGGACCGACTCCCCACAAGGACAGGAGACATTATTGCTGCACTTGGGACAACACTTTTGAGACAACAGGGTCTTGGTAAGTTGCTAAGTTGCTCAGACACTTAAGTTGGGCTCAAACTTGTGATCCTCCTGCTTCAGCCTCCCAGAATGCTGGGATCTCTGGCATATGCCACTATACTTGGCTCCCAAATTATTGTCTTTTGGGACAGGGATGTAGCTCCATGGTAAAGCACTTGCCTGGTATGTGGGAAGCCCTGGGTTCAATCCGCAGTGCAGGAAAAACAAACCCACATAAACAAAGATTAAAAAGTTAGTACAGCAAATATATAAGCCTGTGACATCATCGCTTATGATCATTGTCGAGTACTGCGGACCATACATAATGGCTGTGTCTTTTCATATGACCGCAGTGGGATTGTTTACAACAGCAAACTACAAACACCTGAGGAGTATGTCGCCCTGTGACGTCACAGGGTAACAATCGTTCAGCTCCATTCTGATCTTATGAGGTCACTACTGTGTACACTGCTATGGCCAATCAAAACTCGGTTATGCAGGGCACGATTGTATCTGAGGATTCACACTGTCCCCACCTATGCAGCCCCAAGCCAATGACCAGCAGTCGATGGACCAGAGTGCTGAGGTTGCGGGTGTGCACCCCCCAGGGGGAATGTGGCATTTTCGAGGGCCAGGTGGACAGCGAGGATGGCCTGGGGTTTGGGTCTCACTGGAATCCCCTCCCTCCATCTGGAGCTCGCTCCCTCCCCCACAGTGGCTGCAGCTTCACCCGACCACACCATTTAGGTCCCTGCTTGACAGCTGTGGCTTCGGCAAGGCCCACCACCTGTCTTAGCTAGCTGGCACCTGCCCCTCCCATGCCCCACCTGTGGCACCTTGCATCCAGCACCTAGTACTCTGCAGGTGGTGCCCGCAGCTCTGGGAGAAAGGACTTCCTCTGCTTTATTCACTGTGATATCCCCTGCTCCTGCCTCAGGGCCCAGCACGTAGCAGGAGTCACTGAGTATTTCTGGTGAGCATAAGGCAGGAGACCCCGGATGCCTGGTGTTAAGGCTCCAGATAAAAAGTGCTTTGCCCTGTATCTCCAAGCCCACCCCAGAGGGCCTGGCCAAGCTAAGAGCAGACATACCCACCCAAGTGCAGCCAGCCCTGGCTGGAGGGGAGAAGGCGGCCTGAAACTGGACCCCAGTGAACAGTCTCCTCCTGGCTACAATGGACTTTGTATGCAGGAGACACTGGGGTGTTTGGCTTTGGGGAGGGCACGGGGTGGGAGGCTGAGGGGGCCGGGGAGATGGCCACTGGGGAAAAGAAGCCAGAGTCTCAGAAAACCCCACTCCTCTGGTGACCCAGGCATCAGAGGGCAGAGCAGAGGGATAGTGTGGGACCCTGAGCTGAGCCACCGCAGTGCCCAGCAGTCCTGGCTGCGTGACCCTGAGCCAGTCCTGCCTCTCTCTGGGCTTCTGTTTCTGCACCTGCACAGGTGGTTTTCCATCAGGGCTATGCCTTTCGGTGGGTCATGTGAGCCACTGACTGGGCTTTTACTGTTGGTAGAGTGGGTATTGAATCTGGGTCTTCCCTCAGAGTTGCATTCCCTGTCCCAGCTACTTATTGCTAATTTGTGATCTTCCTGCCTCAGCCTCTGAGAGCTGGGGTTATTGGTGCATGCCAAGCCCAGCTTGACTGGGTCTATTTTTAAAAAATAAGATAGAATTACGTAGAATAAAGACTACCATTTGGGTCCACAGCAGAGTGGGGTTAAATCTTATTTCCTGAAGTTAAGTTACATGGAACATGCATGCACACACCTGGGAAGGATTTTTGGGGTTGCAGTGTAACAGATTTATCCCTATGGGTCCAGTCCAAAAAGTTTGAAATTTGTGACTTTTCAGAAATGCTACACGCTGTGCATGAGCCAGGGTGGCCCTAGCTGTGGGGTGTCACTGGGAATTTGGAGAGGGGCTGGGGCATTTGGGGGCCCTGGCCACCCCTCTGAAGCTGTTTCGGAACTCTGCAGCTGCACAGCAGTGGGCCAGGTGGACACCCAGCAGCCAGCACGGGAGAGGTGGGAGGCAGTGCCAAGGCTGGGCGGCAGTACCTGAACAAGGTCATTTATGAGAAGGTGGTGGGCTTGGGGACTCCTGGCTCCCGGCCCCTGTGCAGCCTGCTGTCCCCACCTTAGCTGGGGTGCAGGTACCACCACCCTAGTGCCTTCTCCCCCAAGGACTTTGGCCCCGTGATGTCACAGGCTGGTTTCCATGGAAACATCAGGTAACGAACCAGCCCAGGGTGAAATCACAGGCTGCTCTTAGCCCAGCTGGGACCAGGCCGTGTCACTGCCAGGAGACACTGGAAAAACACAGTTTCACGTAGGGTGGGGGCTGGGGACAGCTGGAGGGGGCCACCGGCTCCAGCCTTTGCTGCCGCCCCCCCATTTCCCAAGGGAACGGCGGACACCTCCTTTCTGTCCAAGTCCACACCCTATCCCCCTGACCTCAAGGTCCAAGGCCTCTTTGGGGCCTGTTCCCTCCTGCTTCCCTGGTCTCAGGAGTGACAGGTTCTGGTTGCCACAGCAACAGGAGGAGCCATCTCAATCCTTCAAAGACAGGGCTGTCACCCAGAGGTCTCCTCCACCCCTCAGCTTTCAGTCCGAACTTCCTTTCCGCCG
The DNA here is from genome assembly GCA_004027595.1 of Dinomys branickii. Lineage (NCBI taxonomy): Eukaryota > Metazoa > Chordata > Mammalia > Rodentia > Dinomyidae > Dinomys > Dinomys branickii. The sequence continues at coordinate 37,566 of PVLD010012829.1, forward strand.
GGGACATTTCCTGACTTCCCCATGGTGCCTGGCAGTCACACTTACAGCCTGACCACGCCCGTCCCCTTCCCGTCCCCCCCTTGCTGCAAAGCTCATACCCAGCCTCCCTGCCTGTTCCCCGGGGGCTGCAGCACAAGCCCTCTGGCCCCTCTGGTCTGCTTCAGAGCCCCCGGTGCCTGTAGCTGTCCTTTAGGGCTCTGCATCCCAGCCCATTAGTCACCGTGGGTGCCATATGTCCCCACAGTATCTCCCTAGAGGGCAGGGAGGGCCCTGCTCCTTCCCAGAGGCCCAGTGCTGGGCCGAGTTCCCCTGGAAACCACGAAGTCACTAAGCAGCAACCCAGCATCACCCCACTCCCATAGTGCCGCTCCCTGGCCAGCCTTGGGGTCCTGCTCTAAGCCTCCCGGCACCTGCAGCCAAGCGCACCGGTGACCCCTTCAGCCTCCACTGCCCAGCTGTGACAGCCACACTCTGTCCTGGGCTCTGGAGGAGCAACTCCTCTCATACCCCCCAGGTTCCAGTCCCCATACTTTCCTTTCCTGCAGGGCTCCAGGTGTGGTCACGTGGCTGGGCCCCAGGGGCTTCTGCTTCTCCCCTGTGTGATGAGAATCACAGAGCAGGGGGCTCGCGTGCTCCACAGCAGCTGTTCTGCCCTGCTTCAGTTTCTCTTTCTGGACAAGGGGACAGAGCCTGGCCAGCCACTCCTCTGGTCCTGTCCTCTTTAAGAGGGAAGCCACAGAGGGTGAGCCCTTGGCCCCCAGCCTGGTGAGTCACTGCCTGGGAACAGGCCACGGAGCCTGGCAGTGATCTCGTCCCCGGAGGACGAAGTGTCCTCCTCTCCCCAGGACACTGGTTTATAAGTCACCTGAGCCAGGGTGACAGCTCCATCGTTGGGTTGGTTCAGCTTGGAGCGACCCAAGGAAACCCCTTTCTTCCCACCCACAACAAAGGGCTTCGCACACCCCAGCTCCTTCCGTGTCTGCCGGCCTGCGGTCAGCTTCTCGACAGCTGCTCCAGCCTCGCCTCCTCCAGGCAGCCTGCCCAGATTGGCCCCCACTGTATCAGCAGACTCCTCCACCAGTAGCCCTGCAGGGCCCAGGCTGGCTTTCAGTGATTTGCTGCTACTGTTTATGAAGCATCTGCTATGTGTTGGGTACTGTCCTGGCCTTTTCCTGAACCCTTCAAACAACCCTGCAGAGCAGACACTTTCATGTCTACTTTAGAGACAGGGAAACTGAGGCTCAGAGAGGTTAAATCACTTATGCAGGTCACCAGCTACTAAGTGCCAAAGGGGTTCAAACCTAGGCCATTCCAGTTGGGCATGTTGGTGCACACCTGTAATCCTAGCTACTCAGTAGGCTGAGGCAGGAGGATCACCAATTTAAGGCTAGCCTGGGCAACTTAGCAAGACCCGGTCTCAAATTTTAAAAGGCTGGGATGTAGCTCAGTGCAAAGGCCCTGAATTCAATGCCCAGTACCACAAAAGGGGAGGGGTGGAGGTGGGGTTGGGGTATAACTCAGTGGCTGAGTGCTTGCCTAGCATGTGCAAAGCCCGGGGTTCAATCCCCAGTACCAACAAAAATAAAAAAAAAGAAAGCAAAACACATGGGGCTCCTCGCTCAGCTCTGGGGTCCTACAGACCTGGATTTGAGTCCGCCTCCCCAAGCCTGGCTTGGAGATCTGAGGTAAGGCCTGCGTCTCCGGGCCCCGGGCCCCTCCCGGGTGGAAGGAGAGAACTGGGTCGGGAGCAGAGGCTCAGCCTGGCTCAGCATAAGCGCCCAACAAATGGTAGCTTAAAAATAGATAATGAACACTAAACAGCTCCCGGAAACGGCATTTGTTGTCTTAATCTAGTCCCCATCACTTTCCCGCTGTCCTCAGACCCAGGGCGAGCGAACACCTGCCCTGGCTTCCTCTTCATGAGGCAGGACAGCGCCCCTTTCAGCGAGAAGCTCTGGATCAGCTGTGTGCACAGAAAGCGAATAACGCAAATTACCAGCGGGCGGAAGTGCTAGTGCTTACGTGGGCTCGGTGGCAGGCACAGATGACAGAGCAGTACTCACAGAGCACTGCGAGGGCTCTGCAGGAATCGAGCCACCGGGTCTCCCAGCAACCCACTGGCACCATCACTGTCACATTCCCATTTTAGGGCCAAGGACACTGATGGGAAAGGGACACGGTCACTGAGGTCACAGCAGGCTAAGCAGGTTGCTGAGGTCACAGGGCTGGTGAACAGTGGGGGAGATTCAAACCTCAGCTGGCCAGGGTGGAGCCTGAACCTGGGGGTGCAGATGGTACAGGCTTCAAGCTCAGGGTGGGCATCAGTACACAGCTCATGATCCATCAGTGCAAAGCTCAGGTGTGGCCTGGCCCTGGCACTGCCTGCATACAAGGCGCTGTAGTTAATGGCACAGGTGTGAAGATCAGGTGGGAGCTCAAGAGTCCATGGAATCTTGCAGCTCCAGGGAGCAGGGCAGCGGCAGGCAACACGAGACATCCACACCCCTCCAGGATGGGTCCATGCACAGGGTTTAAGCACTGACTCTCCTGTTTCCTAGCTATGAGGCCCTGCACGAGTCGTTCAACTGCCTCCTGCCTCAGTCCTTGTAAAACAGGTATAAAGCCCAAGCCAGCTTTCTGTGCCGAAAACTTTCAAACTGGTATCTGGTAAGCTGTGAGCACTTGGACCATATTAGTGACAGCTGGAGGGTAGGTGGCCCCCGTCCAACCTGCCCTGCTGCATGTGGAGACTACCAGTAGCCTCATGCACTCAGGATGGGGCCACAGCAGGAGGGTGCAGCTAAACCTGGGGCTGGCACTGGGGAAGCTCAGGCAGCACAAGGGAAGTGGAGAGGGTGTGTCCCAGCCAGGGTGACCTCAGATGGGCCTGGCAGAGGGAGCATCGGCGAGGGACAGAGGACTTGGGCTTCAGCCTCACAGTGTGACCTTGGCAGGCACCCCTTCCCCTCTGGCCTCTGTCCTGTGCTCCGTGTCCCTCAGCTCACAGACCAGTCCCCCTGGAGCAGGGTCCGCACAGCACCTGGCACGGGATGACCAACTGATGGGGAAGGGACATGGTCACTGAGGAAGTACCTGGATGTCAAGCCCTGGAGCTGGGCCCATTCGACATTGCCTGGAGCCCTGGGGGTTTCTGGGGACATCTTGGATGTGGAGAGCCTGTGACTCCTGAAGAACCTTGAACACTCCTCACTCCGAGAGCTGCGTCCCCTCCCACTTGGCTGCAGGCTCACAGATCGGTGCTGAGCCAGGCGCATGCCTACTCTGAGCCCGCACACAGTAGGCGCTCTAGGAATATCAGCCTGGTCAGTGCTCACTAAGCTCGTTGGGCCAGAGTTGTTCCTTCCCCTCCCCCCCTCAGGATCCCGCCACAGACACCTCCAGGAGGATGTACACAGCTGCCCTCCCCGGGGGGTCCCCATGAACCAGTGACAAAGCTCCTTGGAGTGGGGAGGGGAGGGGCCCTGCTCCTGCCTCAAATCCCCCAGAACCAGGTCCCCTCCAGGGCGGTCCCACACTCTGCACCTGAATAAGCAAGTGGGGGGTGATGGGTGGGGTGTCAGCCCCCCAAGATCTTGAGGTGAGAGTCAGCAGATCTGGCCAGGGCCAGTGACAGTGCAACCATAGCGCACCCTGACACCGCTATGGGGTGAGGGTCTCAGGTGGGAGCACCGCCCAGCCCAACCTCTTTCTAAAATGTCACCCAGCAGCTTGCTGGGGAGGGGGACCGTGCCCATCCCTCAGCCTCTGTACCCTACTCACAGACGGGGGTCCCCAGGTGGAGGCAGCTCTCTCCCCAGCAGCACCGTGGGGACAGTCAAGGGTACCAGGTCAAACAGAAGAGCAGCGGGCTCCCTGGAGCCTCAGCCCCCCTCCAGGGTCCTGCCTAAGGTGAGCCGGCTCAGGGTTAGGGGTGTGGGTGGGAGAAGCGGGATCTTCAGAACTTGACCACCACCCTTCACCCCTTCCTGCTGGGGGCTCCGGCGCTGCAGATGGGGGCGCGGAAGAGAGGTGGCCGGGCAGGATGTAATAGTGTGTGCGTCCTGGGGGTGCGGGTGGGGGGCGGGTCTACTTTATCTCCCTGCGCCCCCTGCCTTCCCTAACGGAGCAGCCAGGGGAAACCCGAAGCCTCCCGCCAGGTGCCCCGGGGGGTGTGTGGCCGCGGGGGACAGCGCGCTGGGGACACTGCTCCATGCCACCTGCCCGGAGGAAGTAGGGCCGGGATGCGGTGACCTCCGTCTGCCCACCCCGCTGCTCGCAACCCCCGTCCCGGGGCACCGCGTCCCCTGGGTGCCGCGGGTCCGCGCAGGGCGCCCCCCGCGCTCGCCGGGAGCAGCCGCGGGCCGGGCAAGTCCCCCGCGCCCCTCACCTCGCGACACGCAGGAGCCCATCACCATCACGGGGCCGCGGGGCCGCGCCGCTGCGCCTGGGGTGCGACGGGCCAGGCGCTCATGTCTCCTGCGCCGGGCCGCGCGTGGCGCTGGCGCAGGGCGGGGGTGGCGGCGGGCGGCGGGCGGCGGGCGGCGGGAAGGGGTCAGGGCTCGGCTACGCGCTCTCGGTCTCGCTCGCTCCCGGATCGTCCACGCCGCCGCCGCCGCCTCGCGTGCAAAGGTGGCTGCTGCCAGGGGCGGGGACACCGCGGGCGGGGGGCGGGGCCGGGGCGCGGGCAGGGAGGGCGCGGAGGGGCGGCAGGGGAGGGGAAGGTTGGGGTGCGGAGGGGAGGGCGCCCCTCCCCCCCCCGCGCTGCCTCAAACCTGGGCGGGGCCGGGGCGGGGGTGGGAGCAGGTTGCGGGGTCTCTGTCCGTCAGGCCTGCGGCAACAACCTGAGGCTCAAGGTCAGGGAAGGCAGCAGTGGAGGGAGATTTCTGGCACTGGGGGCCTAAAGTAAATATTAATTTAACCACAACGGCCGGGCTAGTGAGCTGCACACGTAACAATAACTCCAATAGCCTGTTCTGCAGAGGGAGGCGCTGAGGCTCGTGTCGGTGCTTTGCTGGGTGATCTCAGATGTGAGGGTCAGTGCCTGTGACCTTGGGCTCCTCCTCCGGGCGCTGCTGGTCCAGGGTGTGGGTGCAGAGGGAGCACGGGTGTCCTCGGCGCTGGAAGCAGTGACTGAAGGGGTCAAGGGCTGCCTCTCAGGGTTCATCTAGGGCAGGGTAAACTGAGGCACTGGAGCCTCCATCCTGGGCAGGCTCCAGTGGAGCACCAGTGGCTACATCTGATCACACACACACTGGTGCACTCGCGCTCACCTATGAGTGAACACACTCTTCCACATGCGCCTCTCCCTCACACACACACATACTTGTTCACACCCACATTTGTGCATATATGTACACACTTGCATTAACACACACCAGCTCTGGGGAGGGTTTTTTTTTTATTTTTTGAGACAGGGTCTTGCTATGCAGTTCAGGCAGGCCTTAAACTCATTTTGTAGCCCAGGCTGGCCTCCAACTTGCAACAGTCCTCCTGCCTCAGCCTCCCGAGTGCTGAGATTATAGGCATGCACCACCACGTCTGGCACTAAATGAATGTCTATATCTTTTTTTTTTTTTTTTTTTTTTTGCAGTACTGAGGATCAAACTGAGGACCCTGCGCTTACCAGGCTGGTGCTTATGCCACTGAGCTATATCCCCAGGCCCAGGGAGGGGTTGACTGATGGTCCCTTAGCCAATCCTCTCTGGTCTGGAGCACCCCAGTGTCTAAAGCACACACCTGGGCATATGCCACCTCCTCCATTCTCCTGCCATTGGAGATGGCCCCATAGGATGACAGATTTGAGGCTGGGGTGGGGCTGGAGGCCTCTTGCAGGACAGGGGCTGGACTGCCAGGCTGGGCGCCACCTGCCAGGTAAAGTCTGGGTGGGGATGGGCTGGGCCTGGGCCTGGTGTGGGCAGAGCTGGGTGATCTTGGGTGAGATGCTTCACCTGCAGGGTTCAGCTTTTTACCTGTTAGCTGCAGGTTAAAAAAAAAAAATCACCTGATGAAGTTGCTGTGCGGGCTAGTGAAATACAGGCAAAGAGGACTGACTCACAGTGGGCACTTGGGACTAAAATTAAATAGTCGGCTCTTGGTGTCTGTAGGAGCCACCTTTCCTTGGTTTCAATCACCTGCAAATTTAAAATATCCAAAACCAAAAGAATGAGTCTGTACTGCTTACACACCGATTTTTCCCCTTGTCTTTTCTCCCCCTTTGGCGGTGTGGGGAATGTGCTTCCCCAGCCATTCTTTTTATTTTTTAAGACAGGGTTTCATTATATTGCTAAGTTGCAATATCTTTGGATGCAAAGATGGTGGATGGTGGGGGTCTTGGAACTAACCCCTCATGGGCTCTGATGCAGAACTGTAGTTTATTTTGGTTTTTTGAGACAGGGTTTCACTATGTAGTCCAGACTGGTTTTGAATTCACTATGTACCCAGGTTGACCTTGAGCTAATGGTGATCCTCCTGTCTCAGCCTCCTAAGTGCTGGAATTACGCACTTGAGCCACCATGCCTGGCTCAAGAGGGACTCTAAAAGTGACAGCAACACAAACCTGCTGCACTGTTACCTCACCCAGCTTCCTACATGCAGGGGAGTTAGGGGCCCCTACTTAATGATACATATGAAGGGCCTACTGTGTGCCAGTGGAAGGAGCCCGAAGCGCCTACATTTCAGTGAGTACCATGTCAGGTGCAGCTGCTCAGAGTCCCCATGCTCTGTCCTCCAAGTCTGGCCTTATCCGGGTGGCTCTGTGGGGACCCACGCTGAGGAGGTAAAAGTGTCCTTTTTCTCATTCCTGGCGTGGAGCGGCTGGGTCTGGCTGGGAGGAAAGGCTCTGACTCACCATGACGCAGGACACTCCGTCACAGCTGCTGGCAACCTGACAGCTCCGGGGGAACAGGGGCAGAAGGGGACCCCTGCAGAGAGGACAGGCAGCTCACAGGGGAGGGGATGGCTCTATATGTAGGCTAAGACAGGAACAGGAGGGTGGATGGGCTGAGCAGGGGCCCTGCCAGGGCTACCGTGTCACCAACTCGGGGTGCAGCTGGGTGGCAGTACGCTTCTGGCCATCCCTGTGGTGCCTCCAGCCCCTGGTGCTCCTGCAGCTCAGCTCCGTGCCAACCCAATCTCTCAATGTCCACGCTGGTACTCAGAGAGGGGCGGAGGTTTGCCAAGGTCACACAGCAAATCAATGGCAGAATGAGGACTAGAACTCAGGCCTCCTGCCTGTCAGCCCAGCCGTGGCGCCAGCCTGAGCCTGGGCCCTGCAGGGGCGGGTGCTCCTTCCTTGTGAGCTCGCATTCACCTCCCCAGTCCTTGGAGTTCTGCTGAAGCGGACAATGTCCAGACAGCTCCGAGAAGCGTGGTTGTCCTCCGGGGCAGGCTGCGCTCTCCTAGCTCACCCTGTCTGCCCTGTGACCTTCCGCTGCCCTCCGGGTGCCCTCCAGCCTCATGAAGGGAAAGCCAGGCCACGCCCTTCCCACCCGGCTTCCCATTCCCTGTCTCCCAGGCTCGGCATCCCCGGAACCCCTCCCGCTGGCTGCCCGATTGGTCCTGTTTGTTCGTATTCACTCAGGAGCTCTGAAGGCCAGCATTGCGCTGGGCACTGGAGCGTGGAGAGGGACACTGCAGGGATGGGTCGGAGAAAGATTAATCAGGTCCGCTGGAGCTGCCAAAGGATGGTTAGGCCAGTGCCTGGCAGACATCCTGGGGGCAGGGCGGGGACACTTCCGAGGAGCCACTGTGTGCACTGCTCAGGGTCAAAGCTGACTGTGCTGGATCCCCTTCCAGTGTGTAGGGAAGGCCTTCTGCTGAGGGTCATGGGGACAGCCTCAAGGCGACAGTCACCCCGAAAGTGCACATCGAAGGCTGGGTGGGGGGTGGACAGGCACTCTGTGCATGAAGGTTTGGAGGCTGGAATATCTCAGGGCACCCAGGACACTGGTGTCTGGGGGACAGTGGACATTGCTGCCCTTCTCAGACCCCTAGGAGGCAGACTAGAGGCTGACAAGCAGAACAGCTAGGTGCTAGACAGCCTGGGTTTGGATCTTGTGCCCAGAATAGTGTGCCAGGTGCTCAGTGTGTGTTGACTGAATGCAAGAGAACAAGGCTCAGCCAAGCATGGTGGTGCACACCTGTAATCCCAGGACTTGGAAGGCTGAGGCAGGAGGATCCTTGCGAGTTTGAGACCAGCCTGGGCCACAAAGTGAGCTCAAGCCCAGCCTGAACTGCATAGCAAGACCCTGTCTCAAAAATAAATAAATAAATAAATAAAAGGCAAGAGAACAAGGCTCGCTCAAGGTCCCATGTCTGGGAAGCAGTCACAGCCAAGGCGGAGTCAACCTTGCACGTGGGCAGCACACACTCATGGAGCACTGACGGGTGCCAGTGCCAGGTGCTGTCAGGTGCTGAGAAGATGCTGGAACGAGGCAGGGTGCTGCGCACAGTGCAGGTGGAACAGGCTGGCATTGATCCAAGGATGACCCAGGCTCCCTAAGAACCACAGCCCGGAAATGCTAGGGAGCCCTTAAGAATCAGAGGGAATATCAGGCAGAGCACAGCCCAGGCGGAGGCCTGCGGTGGGGTCTCACAGGAGGAGAGGGCTTGGACTGTCACAGCGGGCAGCCCATCCTTTCCTGCTCTGCAACATGCACTGTCATCTGTCACTGTATGTATGTAGGGGCCCCCGTTTCTCTGGTCAGGGCTGGAGCTGGGGGCCCTTCCCAGGAATCCCAAGAAAGAAGGCCATGGGCCGACCTCAGTGTGGCCACTCTCAGCTGGAGAGTAGACCTGATTGTCACCTGCCCCCAGCCCCTGGCCCTTCGGGTCCAATTGCCACTGGCCCTCACCCCCAGGACCACTGGCTGGATGGACCAGGTAGGGTAGGGAGGGCAAGATAAGGGAGCTCTTGTGTGCTGGGAGGCAGCGGCTGCAGGGAGCTCTGGGCCTGAGGGAGGGGACGCCTGCTGTGCGGGCCCTGGGACACTAACCAACCCCACCCCTGGGAAGCCTCTGCCTGCAGAGCAGAGGGGACGCCGAGGTCTTCTCCAGCATGCCTGGCCCAGGACTCAGAGGAGGGTGTCCTGCCTCCCACCTGTTGGTGGGTCTCTGCAGGCCGGAAGAGGCCCCTGCTAGAACCGAGGTGAAGAGGCAAAGGGGGCGCCCAGCTGACTGTGAGTGTCATGCCTCAGGTGGCCACCACGGGGCAGCCTGAGACAATGCCATTCTTCCCTGCCTTCTCCCTCAGCTAATTGACCCAGAAAGTACCACGCTGGCAACTCAGACCGGGCCAGGGCTGTGCACACCACACCTTGCACAACGGGAGGGGACCGGCTCCATGCCGGGGTTCTTACGTGGGGTGACCTCTGCCCTAGGATGGGACTTGGGTCTCAGCACTGAGGTGGCATCTTCCTGAGCTGTGCCCTACAAGGGCTCTTCCGCCCCGAGGGGAGGGCTTTTCCTGTTTGGTACAGTCTCCGAGAGGTTGGACTCTGCGGTGCCTGGTCCTGATGCCCACCATACAGGTATTAGGAGCAGAGCTGGGACTAAGCTGCACAGCCTGTGGGCCTCCGTGCTCCAATCTGGAGGGCTGGGATGCAAAGTGCTACTTCTGGAAACCAGGCCCTGACTGGGGGCCCTGGGGGAGGGCAATGGTCAGAGCTTTTGGGGGAGCCTGAGAAACTTGGGAATGTGCCTACCTCCAGGTCCAGCTGTGGCATTAGCGGCCTCCAGCTGGAGTCCAGTCAGAGCACTTTCCAGACACTGGCTGGGCGGGGTGGGATATAAAGGGACAGAAGGGCAAGTTCCCAGTCTGATGTGGGAGACATCAGGGAAACAAAATCACAGAGAGGAGACACAGCCACCGCAGCAGGCCCTGTTCTGAGTGCGGGGACACTAGGATGAGAGCAGGGCCACATAAGCTGTGAACTGCTCCCCACTAGGCCATGCCACACACATCTGTCCTGGAGTCCCACCAAGAGGTGTTGCCTGTCTCCCTCCCTCATCACACCTTCAAGTGGTGCCTGCAAGGTGTTAGCTGCCCAAATGATAGGATGTAGCTGATAGAAAACAGGTAAGACCCAGCTGCCTTGGAGATTGAAGCTGGTGTCTGTTGACAAATCATGGCCCTCAGCTTGTTCTTATCAATAAAGTTTTATTTATACCTATTTGTATTCATTTGTTTGCCTATCGCACATGGCTGTTCTGCCCTACAACTGTGGAGTTGTGACTTCTACAGAAAAAGTTTGGCAGTGCCCAATTTAGAGTCTGGCAGAGAGGAAATAAAGAAAATGAACAAATAATGATCCACATCAGGCAGGGCACAGCAGGACAAAGGTTTGAGACCTGGGGTGAGATGACCATTTCTTTGTTTTCTTTTGAGACAGGATCTCACTATGTAGTCCAGGCTGGCCTTGAACTCCTGGTGATCCTCCTGTCTCAGCCTCCCAAGTGCTGGGATTGCAGGCATGTGCTACCATACCCAGGTGCCTGACCATTTCTTTTCACTTCTATTCTTGGTACCCCAAGCAGATCAGCAGGGCAGGATGGGGCAGCACATGACAGCTGGCCCTTGTGAGGGTCACACCATGCTGGAGTCTTCTCCTGGGTCGGCCCTTATGTCAGGCAGGGCGGTTGTGTTCATCCTTCCTTACCTCCTCACCTGGCCTCCCACCTGGTGGTGTTTCCCAGCCCTTGGTGTCCATCTGGTCTCAGCTGCACCATGAGGCAGGCAGGGGATGGGAGCGCTTCTTTTTTTCAGATGCAGCAGAGGCATGCCATGTGTGATGAGTTGGCCCAGGCTTGTTCCATGTCCCTATAGGCCTTGATGTTGTGGGAAAGCCCTGGACGGTGCTCAGGACCCCAGGGTGCTAGTCCAGGACTCATTCGGGCATGTCTGCCTCCCTCCAGGCCTCCATGAATTCCTCTGTGCCTGAGAGGGTCAGGTGCATGGGGCTGTAAGGCCTGCGGGCCGCATGCTGGGGCTCGCCCTGACCCTCTGCAGGCCTTGGTTTGCCTCTGTAAAATGGGGAGATGAATGAGGGGCCCTCCCACACTCCCAGTGTTGGTCCCAGGCCAGAGAGATCACAGGTGGGAAAGCTCTTTGAGCTGGGTGGAAGAAAGGAGTTCTATAAACCTAGGTAGGGGGTTATTAGGCCCGCCATCCCTGTTCAAGCCAGGGCTCTCAGCCGATGGGCAGCAACACTTGGTCTGGCCAGCAGAGGGCACTGCAGGGAAGTCCGGTGGATCCTAAACTGCAATTCACTAGGTTCTTCCAAGAACACCTGCTGAGACCCTGTGGAGCACCAAGCCTGTGGTGCAGAGCCTAGGGACATTGGCGTGAATGAAAGGAACCTGAGATGTCCCAGTCCAGCGGTGAGGGTGTCGGGGGGGGGGGGACGGGGTCTTAGCCCAGAGCAAAACGGGCGCTAGGGGCTAGGGCGGGCACTAGGCAGGCACAGGGACCTCCTTGCCCTGGAACAAAGGTCTGCGTTGGAGATCGTCAAGCCTGTGGGCTCCTAGGTCTGACTGCCTGGGACTAAATACTGGGTCTGTCACCCAAGGGCAAGTCATGACCCCTCTCTGGGCTGCAGGGTCCTTACCTGTAACCTGAGAAGAATGATTGTCCTCCCTCCCAGAGCTTCCGTGAGGACCAGGTGAGCTAATCCTGGGCAACACTTCTTAGAACAGGGCCAGGCCATGGAAACCCTCAACTGTCATTGTTATGACCCCCTGTCATGGTCTAAGTGTGAGGGCAAAGCTAGGCATGGTGGTGATGCCTGTAATCCCAGCAGTCTGGGAGGCTGAGGCAGGAGGATTGCCAGTTGGAGCCTAACCTGGACAACTTAGTGAGACCCTGCCTTAAAGTAAAAAGGCTGGCTCAGTAAGAAGGCCCTGGGTTTAATTCCTAGTACCGTGCTAAAATAAAAAAAATGCAAAACAGAAGCCACCAAGCGGTTCGTGTCCACTTGGGGGCATGGTGAGGACGGGACCAAGCAAGGTGTTGCCTGAGGTGAGAGATGCCGGCCGGCTGAGTTTTGGGCAAGGGGAATATGAGCCAGGGGAAGGGGAGTCCAGACTGGGGGCCCTCACCCCTGCATGGTGCTGTTGAGGCCCTCCAGCTGCTCCTTGACTGTAGGCCTTGGGTGTCTCTAAGCCTTGGTCTCTCCCTCTGCAGAATGGGTGATAGCCCCTGTGTGACAGGGCTATGAAGGGTCCCCAAGCTGGCTGGCTTGGGAGGAGTGCGCACGCAGTGCCCTCGGCCCCGTGGAAAGACTGGAACTGGCTCTGTCCCACAGCCACCAGCTCCTTTGTTTAGAAAACCAATCTAAGAGGAAAACCCCCAGAACAAACAGAGCCCAGCTGCCTCCCTGCCGGCCCTGCCCTGCCCTTCCCACTCTGCCTTCCCAGCCCAAGAAGCAGGCAGGGAGGTGGCGGGAAAGGCCAGGCTCTGGGAAAGCATCCCCATGGAGGTGCGAGAGGGATCAGGCAACTGAGTGTATGGGGGGGTTCTCCTCTCCAGCTGGTGGAACAGGGGTGTCAGGATCCTGTGGGTCCCTGAGTTCTGCTCCCCCAACATCCGTGATCCTGACTCCCTACCTTCCACAAGTCTGAGCCTCCCAGGGTCAGGTGACATAGGGGGTCCCCCCAACTGGACTTTGAGACCTTTAGGGGAGAGGCGGAGGTGGGGATGGTGGACTCCAAGATAGGCCCTGTCCATAATGGAAATGTGGAAGTCAGAAGAGTGAGGGAGTCAGGCATGGTGGCACACACCTGTAACACCAGCACTCAGAGGCTGAGACAGGAGAATCTCTTCAAGTTCAAGGCCAGCCCAGGCTACATAGTGAGTTCAAGTCCAGCCTGGGCTGCAGAGCAAGACCCTGGCTCAAAAACCAAACAACAACAAAAAGAAGTGCAGGGAGCCCGGGGCGGGCCTAAGACACACAGAGGAGACCATGACAGTTCCAGCCAAAATAAAAATCCTAGCTGGCCATGGTGGTGCATGGCTATATCAGTGCTCTGGAGGCTGAGGCAGGAAGATTGCCATGAGTTAGAGGACAGCCTGGGCAACCTAGTAAATTCAAGGCCACCCTGAAATACATACCGAGACCCTGTCTCAAAAAACTAAAAGTAAATAATGAATGAATAAGTTCTTAGAACTCTGCACCTCGCTGTACATACCTCTTATACAACCAGCCTAGGAAGTGGGGATTCCTCTGACGGCTGTTGTTCAGGGGGTAAACTGAGGATTTGGGGAGGAGCATGCCAGGACTTGGATTCCGTCTGCCAGAGAAAGTACGATATTGCAGTAGCACTCGTGACATGGGCTCTGCGTGGGAGGGGTGGAGAATGGGTCAGCAAAGGCTTTGCTAGGTCTGGTCCCTCTGGGGCCTGGAGTCTTGGTGACATTCCAGGGCCTGGCTGGGCTAGTAGGGTTCAGGGCTAAGCTGGAAACGAGCGCCAGGCTGTCCAGGGCAGGGTCATGGCGTAGCAGAGGCCCAGCAGCAGGGAGGCAGGCACAGACTCTGAGGGCCACAGATGCCCTGGCGGGGGCTGTCCAACAACATCCAGCCCCACCCTGGGTGCCTCTGTCTGTCCCCATGGGCCTGAAGTCCCTTTCGGCTCTCGGAGCCTCTGTCTCCTACTTCTCTCCTCCTTGTTGGACCCTGTCCCCTGCGTGCCCTCCCCAGGCTACCCCAGTTCCTCTCCCATCTCCTGTTTCTCCACCAAAACCCAGGCGGGGCCTCATGGGAGGATGGGGGGGTGGGCAGTGGGGCAAAGACAGCAGCTTGCTGAGTGAAGAAGGGTGAATCCACTGTGGCCAAGGGAGTAAACCTGTCTGTTTCCTCGGCAGGTGGCTGTGAGGCCATGGGCTTGCTGGGCCTGGTGTGGACGCCACGCTCAGGGAAAGCGCTCTGGGACTGTCATCGGTGATGACCTCCCACGGCCTTGTCTCCCCCTCACTTCTCACCTGGGAACCCTAGGTTCAGAGAGGGTGTGGGCCCTGTCATGGGTCACACAGCGCCTGAGAAGCTGGGCTGGCGCCTCCCCAGGGTGGATCCCTTGGGGCAGCTCCATTGTGCTCTCCCCAGCAGGAAACCGCTTCGCTCAGCAGCCTGGGCTGCAGAGAGGAGGAACGGGTTTGGCTACGTGACAGGCAGGCCCTGGAGGCCAAGCCAGGCCCTGTGCCTGGAAAACAACCTGCCGGGTGGGCAGTGGGCGGAGGCCTCCTGGCCTGGAGCAGGGGAAGTGGCCCACGCGCAGCTTTCCTGAGGCTGGGCAAAGGCCTCAAGGTCTGCGCCCTGAACCTGCCCTTGGGGGGTGGCACATGGTGGGTGGCGAGGCCCTGGCGCTCACAGCCCCTGGTCACCTGCACAGGATCCTGCAGGCTCTATGGCTCTGGGCAGCAACCACAGGGGAGGGAGGCTCAGCAGGCCCTGGGCAAAGGGCCCAGGCTCCTGCGGAGTGTCCCGGCAGGGGATCTGGTGCACTTGAAACCTCTCCAGGTCTACAGGCTGACTCGGGACTGGCAAGGAGAAGGCCCTGCAGCTTGGCCGGGTACCATAGGGAAGACCTTGGATGCCAGACACACCAGGAGGCCAGGGGAAGGCTGCAGTCCAGGGCTGAGGTGCTGGAAGGGGCCAGGCTGAAGGCTGCAGGCCAGAGGGACATGGGTAAAACCCAGATGCCAGAGAATGCCACACTTGGGCATGTGCAGGGCGCTGGGAGGAGGGAAGGGGAAGAAGGTTTAATGGAGGCTGGTGGGTGATGGCGGAAGACAAAGAAGGGAAGGGTGAGCCCAGCTGGGCGGAAGCACACCCCTGCAATCCCAGGACTGGGGGAGACTGAGGCAGGAGGACTGAGTTCTCAAGTTCAAGTTATCCCTTGGCAACTAAGTATGTCTCAAAACCCTCAAAGGATGCCCAGAGCTTGGCAGTGGGATGAGGATGCAGGGAACAGAGACAGGACCATGCCTGGATAGCAGAGGGGCAGCGAGGAAACAGGTGTCCCGTTGGACAGGGCCGAAGGGCCCAGGGCAGCCCCGGGAGCTGGGGACAGCTGGCACTGCATAGAGCCTCAGCTGGGGAGGTTCCCGATTCTGCCACTGTGAGCCATTGCTGAAGGAAATGAAACCCATGGGGGCTGGGGATATAGCTCAGTGGAATAAGCGCCTGCCTGCTGACAAGTGCAAGGTCCTGAGTTGGATCCCCGGTACCACCAAAAAAAAGGAAATGAAACCCAGGATGGCAACCAGGAGAGACTCCCCCACCTGGCTTATAGGAACTGCCCTGAACTGGGATGGCTGCAGCCCTAAGCTTAACTCTGAACTTCTGCAGGTCTCAGTCCCGCCAGCCGTGACGGCCTCCATTGCCAGCGCTGTGGGGAGAGGGAGACAGGGCCACGTAGGGACCTCCCTCCTGACTTGCCCTAGGAGGTCTCCCTCCCTGCCCCAGCTTCCTTGTCTGTGAAATAGGCTCTCGTGGCACCTGCCCCATAGGCTGGTGCCAGGGATAAAGGCCCCTATGTGGGATGCATGGCATCTATGAAGTGCCCAGGATGTGTGGCTGCCAGTGGACACTGCAGTTTCACATGAGCACTGAGAGACAGAAGCAGAAAATGGAGAAACAGAGGCTCAGAGAGGCCCAGGAACTTGCTCATGGTCACTGTGCAAATCTAACCCCAAGCCTGGGTTCTCTGGGTGAGCAGGGATACGGGCGCACGACCCACATGCCCTCTGCTCGGTTTGAGGGGGAGGAGACCCACACTTTCCTCCTGGCCTCTCTTCCCTCCTCTTGCCTCCCCCAGAGGCAGGGCCCAGAGGGGTCAGAGCAGCACCCAGGATGCCGCTCTCTCTGGCTGTGCCCCATCCCAGGACTGCCATGATTGTCCGAGTCTAACTTGGGTCCTTCCTGCTGTAGCCGCAGCCCATTCCCTGCCCACTGCCTTCTGGGCTGGCAGCCTCAGTGATGCCCCATCCCTGCCCATTGATGTGGAAGGAGCACTTGCCAAACCTGCGCTGAGGCACCATCCTTTTTGGCCTAGGTGGGGGCCCTGGTGTCTGTCAGCCGGCCCTGGATGGGAACCGCAGTGCCTCCCACTGGGCAGGGCTGCCACGGGTGCAGGACTCCCGGACCAGAGTCATCCTCTCTGCCATCCCTGTTGCTGCCCAAACCCAGCAGGGGCTGAGCCTTAAATGCCGACTGGAGCCGGGCAGAAGGCAGCCAGCCCATTCTGCACACCTGGCCAGGTGAGCGGGCGATGGAGCCAGGAGCCAGCTCATCGCTTGGGTGTAAACAGCAGCCTGCACTGGGAAGTTGGCAGCCTCCTCCTCCGCCCGCTCCCAGCCCCCTCCCGGGAACCCCGCCCCGGGGGAGAGAGGGTGCCCCAACTTGTTGGAGGAGTTTCCATCCCACACCTGTGCCCACACTGGGCGTGTGCGGGGGTGACTGCTGGGGGCCACAGAGAATCTTTGTCCTCCAGACCTGTTCCCCTCCCTGCTCCCTGTGGCTGGTGCTAGGGAGGTGCCAGGGCTTTTGGAATGCTGAGGCCCCCACCAGCTCACTTTGGCTGCTTGTTCTGGGACCAGCCAGCAATAACGCAAGGACTTCCTGTCCCCACCAGCTGGGACCCGTGCCCCTCAGACAAAGGGTACTGCTCCGGCATTTCCAGCAGGGGAAGAAAACAGGTCTCCACCAGGCTCTTGACCCAATGCCCTGAACCTCATTTTCAAGGTGGGGAAAATGAGTCTAGATCACCAATTGCAGGAGAGCACGGACCCTCTCTGCCTTCTTTGTCCCCAGTACACTGCAAGATCTCAGGGTGTACTTGTGGAGTGGACGAAGGAAGCTCAGAGAGGGAAAGTGACCCAGCTGAGGCCACAGAGCCAGAGAACATCTCAGCTGGGATTCAATGCAGGCCCACCCACCGAGGTGTGGGCACCACCTATGCACACAGGGATGGGTGCCCACCCTGCTGCAGTACACACAAACACACTCCTACTCCCTGAGGGTGCACCCGTGCACACCCCAGCAGCACGCCCGCTGCCCACCCCGCCCCCGCCAGTTCCTACAGGTACACAAACTTCCTTCTGCACTAGTCTCACACCCTCCTCTGTCACCGCCCCCTCCTCCACGCCTGCAGAAGCAGGATGGCACATGCCCTGGTCCACCCCCACAGCCCGGTGCCCTCTGCTACACTGGCGCTGCCCTGGGCCTCTCTGGAGGAGGCTTGAGAGGCACTGAACCACAGTGCTAGGCCCCCCACAGTGTCTGGAGGGTGGCATGAGGCATTTGGCCTGCAGTGGTGGCACTCGTGCCCAGCAGTGTCAGGGGGCCTGGCAGCTGGCAGGCAGTTCTGGGAGCTGAGGCCTGCCCCTGCTGGCCCTCGAAGTCTCCCCTCAGGCAGAAGCTGACTACCCAGAGCCCTGGGCTCCCCTGCCCTCTCCCCTGCTTTGTGTCCCTGTCCTACATGGGGTCTGAGGTCCCTGCACAAGGGTTGAGGACTTGCTCTCCAGAGGAGACTGACACTGCTTCTCTAACACCGGGCCCATGAGGCAGAGGGAGGCTTGGAGCCCCCAGGGAGAGCGCTTGTGCCCCACTCCACACTCCAGATGTCCGTTTGACCCTGCAGCAATCCTAGGAAGCGGAGGAGACAGGCATGCATTTATCTTAGCTACCAGAACTTTCCCACTTTCTAGAGAACTAGGACACCGACCCTGGGTCCCTGGCCCCGGGCATATGGTGGTTGCTCTCTAAATATTGCAGCAAGGAGAGCTGACGGGTCAAAGGGCCTGGGCTTTGGATCTGCACCCAGGTCTAATGCCAGAGGCTCTTCTGCTCTGCCGCATCCTCAGCCCAGAGCTCTTCTCCCCACCCCACCCCATCCTGATGAGGAGAAAGTGAGGCAGAGCCCCCAACAGCCAGCAGCGCCCCAGCGGGTCCCGCCTGCCCACAGCAGCAACTGCACAGACCACCGATGTCATCAGACAAGGCCTCTCCATGGGCCACGGTGAATCAAGACCAAAAACCACCACCTTGCTGCAAACACATCTGAACGCAGGCTGATGAATGAACGTGATCCAGACCACGGAAAGGACCGAACGTTCACTCTCCTGGCTGAACCAGTGTCAGCAGCTCTGGCTTCTTTTCGTTCCTCTTCTAGATAAAAATCAGTAAGATCCTCAATCGCAGAACCGTATTTGTGACGGCAGCAAAAGCACAGCAAAGCTCATTTCCTCGTGTCTTTGTGTCCGTTGCGGGGTGCCTGGCTTGCCCGGCCCCCCAAGTCCTTCACCCCATGGTTCCCAAGGCCACAGCCTCCTTCCTTCCAGCCAGCGGCACACCCAGCTGTGCCCAGGAGTTTGTGGTGTCTTTTTTTAAAATGGCCATATGTCTGCAGCAGGTAATAACTACATTCATTTTGGGAAATTGGAATAGATATCGTGTATCTTGATCATTTCAGGTGCAGGATCCTCCCCACCCTCCTCTCCCCTCTGCCCTGGCTCTTGGCCCCCGTCCCTGTGTCCAGGGTCTGGTGGTCTTTGGCACCCCACATGCAGGTGTGGAGACAGAACCTGACAACTGAACAAGACCTGTTCTGTTCTGCCCGTTTGTTGATGCCTGCAGAGTCACGGGCCAGGAAAGTGCCAGCCCCAAGGGATCAGCCTCCCAAGACGCCCGCCCGTGACAGGGCCCTGCAATCACTCTCCCCCTGTCCCCAGGAGGCCCATTTCCAGGCTCTCGGCTGGAGAAGATAAACTCCTTACTGGCCCTGCTGCACCTGCCAACCCCACCCACTGTGGCCCCACGGTGAACTGTGACATTGGTCACGTCCCTGCCCAGCCACACAGCTGGACAGGAGGCCCCTGTGTGGAGGGGACAGAAGAAGGGACAAGCCCAGGCCCAGGAGGCAGGAGGCCTGGCTTCGTTCAGGTGCCGCTCCGCCTCTCATTTGTCCTAGAGCCACCCGCAGTTCTCTGTTGGGACAATGGGTGGGAGGGGTTGGCTGAGATAGGGACTCAAGGGGGGACCACTCCCACAGCCCTGCCACTCCAGGCCCCTGCTGGGATTGAGCTTGGGCTGACCCAAGGAGCAGGAGAGTGTCCGGAGAACCCCTGTTGTTCCCTGTCACTAGACCCCCTACTTCCTGGGCAGAGGTGCTCCCCATGGTCACTGTATTTTTTTGTACTGGGAATCGAACTCAGGACCTTGCACTTGCCAGGCAGGTGCTTGTGCCGCTGAGCTATATCCACCTCCCCCCCCATGCTCACTCCTGGAGCTTGGGGCACAGGGCTCTGCTCCCCTCCACCCCGTCCCTCCTGGTGTCCCGGCTCAGGGACCACATCCAAGTCAAACAGGACGGGCTGGGCGGGAGGTGACACAGGCAGGGCCCCGGGGCATGTGGGGGAGGACACAGTGGCAGGGCTTGGGGAAGATAGACTTCTTAACTTCATTCAGCTCCTTCCTGCTCTCAAGCAACAGGGGATGTGGCGTCCTCCACACTGCCCCGGGCAGGAGGAGGGGAAGGAGGCAGAGGCGGAGGTGACCTTTCTAGAAAGGAACCCTGTAGCAGGAAGACTGAGGGAGTCTGCTTTCCCTCAAGCACGGACGGACGGACGGAGTCCTCCACTCCCTCCGGCCCGGTTCGGAGGGAAGAGGAGAATCCTGAGAACCCGACAGCGGTCCTGACCTCTCCTCCCTTGTACTGCATTCTGACCCCAGTCCCTCCAGCCCCTTCACAAGTACCCTCCCCTCAGTGTCCCTGTGAGCCTGGAGACTGCTGTCTTCCTGTGAACCGCCGCTTCAGTGTCCCCTCCTCTGGGAAGTCTCCCCTGACTGCAATGAGCCCACGGCTCCCCTGGCTTCTGCTGCCCACCTTGGCCACACTACGCTGTGACTGACTGCACATTACCTGCTGGGGGGCCAGGGGCAGCCTCTGCCCTGTTCATGGCTGAATGCCCAGTGCCTGGGACGGGCCTGGCATGCAGTGGGTACCACATAAGTGTTTGATGGCAAGTGGCTGCAGCTATGGAGATGTGCACGCTCACTAAGGGACCTGGCATCAGTATGGTTCATAGTGGCATCTCTCTCTGCAGGGCTTTGAGATCAGGGTGCCTGGGGCAAGCAGAGTGGGGGGACATCCTGGCCCAGGGGCTTCCCCTCCAAGCCATGGGCCAGATATGGTGGCATATACCTGCAATCTCAGCACTCTGGGAGGCTGAGGCAGGAGGATTGTGTGTGAACCCAGCCTGGGTAACATGGTAACTTAGCAACAAGGACCTAAGTAACTGGGACCAACATCACTGCTGAGGACAACTAGACTCTCTAGCTCCAATTTAATAAGAGGAAGAAAAACATCATTCTAAGAGCATCAAAACCTAGCAAGGTAGAAACTGGATATAGGGTGCACACCTGTAATCTCAGCTATTGGGCTGAGGCTGAGGCAGCAGGATCATTTGAATCTAGGGGTTGGAAACCAACCTTCACAACAAAGTGAGACCTGCCTTAAAACGAACACAAAACAACAAAGTAGCAAATAATTCTCTAGCAAGGATTTACAAGTCAAATATGCAGACAGAAAAGGTCCAATATAGAAGATCACATTTTCCCTAAGAGCCTTTGCCAATCTGTAAGGAATAGTCTTAGAATTGAGCTGCGGGGAAGAGAAGGATAAGAGATAATCCTTTTTTTTTTTCTTTTTTTTTTTTAATTTTTTTTTTAAATTTTATTTTAAAGACAAAAGAATGGAGACATATGAACCAGAAAAGCCATAAACAATACAGAAAATACAAAGTTATACAGAATATAGTACGGAATTAGAATTGGATGTTGTATTACATAGTTATCTTCACATTAGTTAACACAAAAACATTAAAGGAAATACCAAATTATAGATAAGATAGTAGGGAATTTGCACTGGATGCTGTATAATATAAAGTTATCTTCATTTCTGCTAATACAAAAACGACTGAGGAAATACAGAATTATAGAGAACATAGAAGGGAATTAGC
>PVLD010012830.1:0-58573 GCA_004027595.1 Dinomys branickii
AAGGAAGGAAGGAAGGAAGGAAGGAAATGGACTGGAGATATAGCTCAGTGTGAAGGCCCTGGGCTCAGCCCCCAATAAAGAGTGGCAGGGACGGAGGGTGGGAAATGGAGGAAGAAGTTTAAGGAACAGCTGTGACAGAAAGCGCCACTCCCTTTCTATACTAGGGAGATGGTGTTTGCACTACAGAAGAGCGAAGAACAGGGCCCAGGGCCTTCTCACTGAGCCACAGCCCTAACCCTATATTATTTTTTATTTTGAGGTGGGATCTCACTGAATTGCCTTGATGGCCTGGAACTTGAAATTCTCCTGCCTCAGCCACACAAGCCACTGGAATTACAAGTATGCACCACCACATCCAATTTTAAAAGCTTTTTCAATTTAATTTTATTTAACAAAAGTAAACAGAAAATAAGAACTAAATAGCCAGGCATGGTAGTGTATGCCTGTAATCACAGCACGCTGGGAGGCTGAGGCAAGAGGATAACAAATTTAAAACCACCATGGGTAATTTTGTGACTTAGCAAACACTGAGTCTAGCTCGGTGTAATGGTACACTTCTATAATCCCTGCACTCAGAAGGATAAGGCAGGAAGATTGCCACAAGTTCGAGGCCAGCCTGGGCTGCACAATGAGTCTGAGGCCAGCCTGAATTACATAGTGAGATCTTGTCTCAAAAAACCAAACCTGAATCTAAATAAAAAGGGTCTGGGAATGTAGCTCAGTGGGAGGGTCTTGGTTTCAAACACCAGTACTGTAAAAAGAAAAAAAAAAAAAAGGAATGAAAAAAAGAACCTTGAAAATGGGCAGACCGAAAATAAAAGCATAGAATAGAAGCCAACAGATGATGGTGAAGAATATAATAAACAACATACTGAAAAACAATAGCCAGCCTAGAATGTTAGCAAAATGTCACTCAAGAATAAGGCCATACTCCTGGGTTCAGCGGACCACAGGTATAACCAAGCCACTCAGGACTCAGTGCGATGAGGTAGGAGGACCCAAAGTTTGCAGTCAGACCCGGCAACACAGTAAGATCCCATCTCAAAAAAACAGAACGGGCTGGGATGCAGCTCAGTGTTAGAGTAGTTGCCCAATAGTGTATCGTACTGTCTCATCAACTGCAACAAATACACCACTGTAATAATGTAAAATGTGAATGACAGCAAATTGGGGGGCGTTTAAGAGAACTGTACTATCTGCCTAACTTTCTATAAACCTAAAACTGCCCTGAAAATAAAGTCTATTAAAAAAATATGCAATAAAACAGCAATAGCATGTAAGTTGAGAGAATACATGGAGTTAATTCTTAAAGGCCCTTAATTAACAAAAAGGGAACAAAGACATTGATTAATGTCAGTCTTTGAGGAGTTAAGAATATACACTATCATTTAATTTCTGTGGCAATCAACAATAAGAGTAGAACAGACACAAGATTGTCAAACTAAAAGAATGAGAAGCTTTTAAAGCAAGGGAGTTACATGATATTTCTGGAAATATAACTGGTGACAATTTAGAGAAAGTTGAATAATGTAGTAAAACTATTGCACTTTGAATAAGGAAGGTCTTTAAGACAGTAGCAATGGGGGCTGGGGATATAGCTCAGTGGAATAAGCGCTTGCCTAGCAAGCACAGGGTCCTGAGTTCGATCCCCAGTACCGCCAAAAAAAAAAAAAAAAAAAAAAAGACAGTAGCAATGCAGGCAGAAAAATACTTAAGAAATTTAAGATTAAGAGACTTGAGACTGGACATGGTAGCCCACACGTGTGAACTCAGAGCTCAGGAGTCTGAGGCAGGAGGGCTTCCCCACGTTCGAGACCAGCTGGGAATACAAAGTGAGTTCAAGGCCAGCTGGAAGGAGATAGCAAGACCCTATCCCTCAAAAAAGAGAGACTTAAGTTGATACCTGACTACACAGGAAATGACAGAAGAATCAAATAAACAGTAAAGTAACATGGTGGTACACACCCTAATCCCAGCACTTCGGGAGATTAAGACAGGAGGATCACACACAAATTCTAATGCGGCCTGGGCAACTTCGCTACTTAGCTAGAACCTGTCTAAAAATAAAAATTAAAAAATGAGCCAGATGTGGTTTTCACATGCCCATAATCCCAGTACTCTACAGGGCTAAGGCAGGAGTACTGCATATTCAAGCTCAGCTTCGACAATTTAATGACTTAGCAAGATCCTGTTCACAAAAATTTAATAAGAAAGGGTTGATGATGTAGTTCAGTGTAAAGCCCCGGGTCCACTCCCTAGTACCATAGATAGACACTAAAATGAATGAATCAAACTTCCAGTTTTGATTTCTTAGAAAGTGAGAACTTAAAAAAATACTTGCCAATGATCTAAAAAAAATTCTTCCAGATTTAAAACAATATACAAGGGTTAGAGATATGGTTCTGGATACAGTTGTGCTTAGCATATACAAGGTCGTTGGTTTAATCCCTAGGAGACATACATGTTTTTTCTTTAACAGATCTCCTTACTGACACACTTTATATTTAATCCCTCTAGGGCAATTAAATTACTTTCCAAAGAGAAAAATTCTTTCATTTTGTAATCAGATTTCATTGGCTTATGCAACTTTGTATTAAATTATGTAACTATCAATACAAATGCAAGTTGAAAAGGGATCTTTGGCAAGTCTAACCTGGGGGAACAACCCAGCGGCCATCAGGCAACACAGCCAGCAAGAGGAGAGCACAGAATGCATGCTACTGTAGTGAGCAGATTAAAACCAGGTTTGTTACTCAAGATCCCTGTTTTAGAACCTGAATTCATTTCTCGTTCTGCCTGTTGCTGCTGAAGCAGTACCTAGCACACAGTAAGTACTGTAAGTAGGCAGGCGTGGTGGCGCACCCCTGTAAGCCCAACACTGGGGAGGCCGAGGCAGGAGGGTCACTGTTAGTTTGAGGCCAGCCTGGGCTGCAGAAGCAAGTTCAAGACCAGCCTGCATTAGCTAGACCTTGTCTCAAGAAAAAAAAGATGAAGTACTTTAAGTATTTGCTCCCATATTAGTTTTCATATTTAACTAGGTACAGGTAGCAATGCATGCAAGGCTGGATTTGCACCTACTTTACAGTCTGCAGAATCACAGAACCAACTTATACTGAAATTGCCAAAAGGAAACAGAATAAGGGGTATAAACAGTAACAAGCTCTGATTGAAAATATATGAATACAAGCTGGTCTCACATTACCAAAAGTGGATAACCCAATGCTTAAAGTAAGGAATTTTTAAAAGGAAGTAGCATACCTCAAATATCAGGTCAGTAAGAAATGAAGTAAATTCATAACCCAATTTAACTTTATCTCCTCAAAAGTGCCTCCTAAAAAGTGACAGCTAGACTAGGAGAATCTGCTAGAGGTTTCTCAGTGCACATTAGGCTTCTTTCCCCTATCATCAACTCACAAATAACAGAAAACATCAATCTTCTAAACAAAAATCACATAGTACTTCCCAAAGCCCCAAATGATTTTGACTTAGCAATTATCACAAAGTAAATATGCTAATATAAAGCAAAACTAAATGCGTATGAATGCGCTACACAGGAAAGTTTAAAACTTGCAAATAAAAACCTACATATAAGTAACAAACGTAATAGTTTTGCAATTTGCTTTAGCCTAAGTTTTGTGAAGTACACCTACTTTCCTAAGAGTAGAAACTTGAAGCAATGTGACAGAAGATCTACATTACAACCAGAACTTCAAAGACTGAAGCTACTTGTGACACTCTTGTCCACCAGAAAAGAATCCACAGTAGCACTGACTTTCTGCCTTCTAAGGACATCAAAAGTATGTACTGAAATGTTATGAACAGTTAGGAAAAACCAACCGACAGCCCCTGAGGCTGTACTAGTCCCACTAGATGGCACCACCACCAGCAAGTCACTCCGCTCTTCCAGGGAGCAGCAAGGGCTGAAACCTCTCAATCATAGCAAAACTGAAAGCTATCACCAACAGGGACAGCTTCAGCAGAAAACTATCACTCGTAACAGAGAATTCAAATCCAGGAGGAGTTTCTCCAAAATCACTCTTTTCCCAGTACCACTGCCTCCCCAGCCCCAATTCCACTGGCCTAAGAGGTTCGATGTCTTGCAGGTAAGAGAAGTCATACAAAGTGTACTTTTAAAAAATTCTTCCCAGGGCTGCAAACTAGGGAATAACTTTCTCCAAGCTTCTTCACTGGATACTTTACTAGGATACTTTTCTGCAGGCCTTTGAATAACATGTATTGTAAAAAATATACTTACCATGATAGAAACATCAAAACAACTGAATATAAACTAACTTCTCTCTACAGAGAGCATCTTTCTCTTTATGTTAAAGACAGAACTTCCTACTAAACAACAGGTCACTGCATTAAGATTCTCCGGCATCTTAGCCACACGGCTTTCGGTTGAGTCTGGGCAGCAGAGCTCAGAACGCCACTCCTATCGCTTGTGCCCTACTTCCCCAAAAGCGTACTTGGTATGACCGTCACGGACCTAAAACAGTGAAAGAGAGACGTTCTAGCAACAAAACCAGTGAGTTCAAACTATGCACAATTTGAACACAAATTTACTCACTCAGTAGGTTTCCCAAGTTAGACACATCAAAGGTCATCAATAGGTAATCAACTGAGTCAGGGATCAATTTAATACTCAAACATACTGCTCAAGTCTATCTGAAGCTAGGGCAGAGAACTTGCCTGTACAAGTTAAATCAATGTATAACACTCAGGAGTATAGCCACTCCAGAGTGACACCCAAATCAGTTATCTAATTAAACTGGCCAAAGAAATAAAAACTAATATATAACAAATGCTGTCTTCCCAAACCACCTTGTCACAGCTCCAGTACAGCTCTCAACACTACACAGTCTCTCCACACTGCACACAGAGACTACGCTGAGGTACCATCCACAACACCTGGCACAGTGCTGACACAGCAGGCACTCAAAATCTGTTGAATGAACAAAAACTATGTATCTTGAGCAGCTCACCAAAGTTGTGTGACCCATGCAGAAAGCTACCTTGGACCAGGGCTATGGCTCAGCAGCACAGTGCCTGCCTGGCAAGTGTGAGAATGTAATTTCAATTCCCAATACCAAAAAAAAAAAAAGCTACCTTAACATACGCATTCTCCACAAAAAAAAACCCCAACTAACCAAAGCATGACACTAACACCTAGGTTACCATAACACAGAGAATTAAACCCAAATAATGCAACAATCTTGGATTACTGAACCTTTTAAATAAAACATCATAAATATACATATCACACCAAATCCTGTGAGAGTAGGGGATAAACAACCACACACATAATAATGCACAAGAAGCCACAACACTGCTTAATTTCTCACCTGCACATTAACAGGGGCTTGACCTTATTTTACACTCGCACAATAAAAACAAAAACAATCAACCAAGGCAAATAGGAGGAGCGAGAAAACGTTCAGAAGGTGCACAGGAGAAACCTGCTGATCTGCAGATCTGGAGAACTGACAGACTTCACACAAGTAGCTCTTTAACACTCTTCCATGCAGCCACCAAAAAACCCAGTGTAATGAAGCTCTGTGGTGCTATAATTAAGTTCTTGTTTTGAGTGTCTTGAGATGTTTTAATACAACAGCTTAGGGAGACCAGGGATGTAACCCTTTGGTAGAGCACTTGCCTAGCATACGCAAGGCCCTGAGTTTACTCTCCTTAGAATCTAGGTATACATCTAAATACCGTTAGTATCTTTGCAACAAGTTCCTCAGAAAACCTCTTCTATGTTGGAAGGGAAGAAAAACATATGTTCTCATATAGAAAAACCTTCAAATGTACTACTGGAATGATTGGCAGGACTTAAAAGTTCATTGGAACCATGAGCCAAATCTTCTCCCCTGTAAATCTCCCACTAGATTCCACCCAAATTGCTCTTAAATCATTTTTAAAAAGTAGTTAAATTATACTATTAATAATGCTCATTATCATTATCTTACCTTACTAACTCCAACTCCAGTAAACCTGGCTTCTAATAATTCCTGCCGTCGTGGGTCCAGGCTATGCAATTCTTCCATCATTTCTACTGAAAAAGAAAAGGTAAGCTATGAAATCATAAAAACTAGGCGGGGCATGATGGTGCACGCCTGTAACCCCAGCACTGGGGAGGCTGAGGCAGGAGAATTGTTGCAAGTTCGAGTCCAGCCTTAGCTACAAAGTGAGCTCAAGACCAGCCTGAACTGCATAGTGAGACCCTGTCTCAAAAAGACACACACACAAAAAAATCATAAAAAACTAAAATGTGGAGAACCAGTCTTACTTAAAACCCACAGTGATTATTCCACTGCATGCTCACATACAGGCAGGCCTCAAAGAAACATAGCATACACGAAAAACTATAATGTACTACAAATGGGCATGGTGCCGCTTGCCTGTAATCCCAACACTGGGGAGGCTGAGGCAGGAAGATCTTGCAAGTGCAAGTTCAAGACCAGCCTGGGCTATAGAGGGAGTGCTAGGCCAGCCTGAACTTAGCAAGACCCAGTCTCAAAAAGACAAAAAACAAAAAACAAAACAAACAAACAAAAAAAACTACAAACGGTTTCGGTGGGGTTTTGTTTGTTCAGTTTTTTTATTTTTTGGCAACAGGGTCTCCATTGGGTAGTTCAGTGAGACCCTGAACTCAATATGTAGACCAGGCTGGGCTTTGAACTTGAATCCACCCTACTGCCTCAGCCTCCCAAGCACTAAGGTTACAGATGTGCATCACCATGCCCAGCCTACAACTAGTTATTTGATGTTAAGTTACCTAAGGTTATTCAGCAGCTCAGCAGCCCTGTTGTGAGAGCCACTTTTCCCAAGCTCTGATTTGATTTTTGACAGAGGGGAGAAAAAAAATCCTTCAAACTCCTCATATAATCTCTATAAAAGCGGAGGGGCACAAGAATCTGCACGGCAAGGGTAAGGTCCTGAGTTCGATTCCTGGTACCAAAAAACAAGTTCAACAGAAGAAAAAACATAGGGGGCTTGCAAAAAAAAAAAAATCGTATCAATCTTTGAATCTGGCTAAGTACTTTCAGATATTCCTTTCCCAAACATACAGGAACTAGTTCTTAAACTAAAAATATGAATCAGTAATAATTTCTAAAGAATATGGCATGAATCAGAAACTACAAACTTTAAGTAACACTGTTATACAGCTCCTTTCTCTGAAGAGCCCAACAGTAGCTCATGAAAATAGGAATTAATTATTTTTAATTTAATAAAGAACCCATGGTAAAACCATCAACCTGCACTCATCGAGGAAATCAATACAGCTCCACAACAATTCCTTTTTGAAATCTTTTTCTGACCACTCCCTGGAGCAGTAGGTTTCTCTGACTCCAGACGTCTGCTTTTAGCACTCCTTCCAAGCAGGGAGGGGCAGGAGGACACCATTTTTAAACTCCTTTCCTGACCAATTAATGCACAGATTACTTTGAGCAAATATATCCATCTTTGCAAGAAATCAGCTCTTGCAAGATCCGCTGGAAACCCTCCCCTCAATTAAAACTGGGAAATGAGTCTGGGTCATTACATACAACCCCTTGCCGAGAACGTAATATTAAGTACTTATTAGAATGATGAGCAAGATTTTAAAGTTCCCTAAAAACATGAATCAAACATTCTCCTCTGCCATCTAACCACTCCACAATTTCTAGTAACAACCCTTCCAGTTTCATTTCCCTTCCTGGATTGAGAGCCTGGGGCAAAGGGGAATGAAAGGGTGACGAATTAAAGTTTCATCTACACAAGACCGGCGCAGGTTAGAGTGGGAAGTAGGGCGTTCTCGCAGGGCTAGAAAGGCATCTTTTAAAAAGAGCGAGGAAATGAGCTTTCCCTAAGTGGGCAAGCGGCCGCGCTCGTCCTCGCCCTCCCCGGCTCAGGTCGGAACGGCGGAGGCTGCAGTCTCTTCCCTACCCCAAGGTCTCCCGAGCGTCTCCCCCACCTCCATCCTCGGGCCTGGCCCGGAAAATGACGCCCCAGCGGTTATTCCATTTCATGTCAACTCATGTTAAGGAAATACGCGCCCGCTCTCCCTCCAGCGGGGCTCGGGACGGGCTCCTCCCTGCAGCCGCGGCCGGGCGGCGGCCCGACGTCCCGGGCCCGGGCCCCTCACCGGCTCCAAACTTTGTCCAACTCCCGGCCCACCTGTCACGGAGGGCGGGAGGGATCGGTCCGGGCGCACGGGGGCTCCGCGGCCTTCGGCGGCCCGGCGCCCCGCTCCCGGGCCTGCCCGGCCCGGCCCGGCCCGGCCCTGGCGGCCGCGGCCCCCGGGCGCCCCTCGCCCGGCGCGACGGAACGGCGGCCCGAGCCGCCCGGGCGGGCCCGGCCGCAGCCTCGCAGGCCGCGGGGCCCGCGGGACGGTTACCGCACAGGCCCGGCGCCCCCCGCCCGGGCGCAGCCTCTCACCTGCCGCCGCCGCCGCTCCACGCTCCTCCCGGGAGGGGCCCCGACCCGGCGCGGCCGCGGGCCGCTCTTCTCTCCCCCTGGGCAGGCCCGGGGCGGAGCCGGGGCCTCTCCTGAGCGCCGCAACCTCCCGCCCTGGCAGCCGTCGCCGGCGTCGGGCTCCACGAGAGGGCGGGCGGGGGCGGGAGGCCGCGGAGGCCGCAGATCCCCGGACTCGCGTACAGAGCCAGCCGCCTGACGCGGGCCCGGGCCCGGGCGGCCGCGGGGAGCGCGGGGCCGGCCTCCCGGCGCCGGACAAAGGCCAAGAGAGGCGCAGGAGGGCCCAGGCCGGGCCAGAAGGTGGGGGCCCGCTCGGCTCGGGGCCACTCGGGTGCGGCGCGGAGGGCGGGGGGGGGGCTCGGAACCGCTGGTGCCCAGGACCCGCCTCCGGCCCCTTAATCCGGATCGGTTCGGTCCGGATTAGTAGTGATCGGTGTAAACACACTAGTGAAACCTCGTGTTTCCTCGCGAGATTTGCACGGCTGGGAGGTGTGGGGGTTCCTGGCGTGGGGGAAGCGCCGGCGGTGAGGGAGGAGGGGGAGGGGACGAGGACGGTGGGGGGGGTCTCCGCTGCCGCGCGCCCCGCCTCCTCCAATCAGCGGCCGGGCTGGCGGGCAGGGGTTAAGCCCGGCGCCCCGCGTCGGCAGGGAGGCCGCGCCCGGGCTGGCGGCGGAGGGCGGCGCTGGCGGCGGCCAAGTCGCCCCGCGAATGGCGGCCCGGGTCCCGGAGCTCCCGCCGCGGCCTTTGTGTCGCCGGCCCCGGCCCGACGGTCGGACGGAGCCGCCCGGCCGGTGAGCGAACGCGCCGGCCCAGACGGAGCGGGGACGACAGCCCGAGAGCCGGCGGCCGCCCGGAGACGCCGCCTCGTGAGTCCGCCGGCGCGCCGCGTTCGCGGGTCGTTGGCCGCCGCCCCGCGAAGCTGCCGTCGCTGCCGCACGCCGGAGGGGTAGCCCCGAGGAGGCTGCATCCCCGCCCGTACCTGGTGGGCGCGGCGTCCCCAGGGACAACTGGGGCCCGGGACCCGCTCTGGGCCCGCCGGATGCTGCGCTAGCGCGGCGGGGGCGGGGCGCGCCCCGGGACTCGCGGACGCCGGCAGGAGGTTCGTTCCTCCCCTCCCCGGCCCTGCGGGGTCCGCGGGCTCCCCCTCCGCGGAGGAGCGAGGACTGAAAGGGGAGCCCGCCCTGGAGGGTTCCCCCTGTGCCCCTCATCACCACAGGGGAACGTCGCTCGCCCCGCCGGCGCCCCGGAGCCAGGACACCGGCTTGCGCGCATCTCCCCAACTTCGTGCTTTTCTCCGTTGCGTCCTCGTCTAGAGGTCTAACGATAATGTAGGGATTACAGCGAATCACAAGGAAAAACAGCAGACCTGGAACGACAGCCTCGAACTCTTCCTCGAGTAGCTGGGTCCAAGTGACGTTTCAACCCTTCTTTCTTATTCCTACTTACTCTGTATATTAACCGGACACAGACCTGCCAATTTTCAGAGGATGGCAGGGTATTTGGGGGGAGTTGTGTGTTTTGGGTACTGGGGATTGAACTCATAGCCTTTGCACTGACCTACATTCCCAGACCCCTGACCCTTTTAATTTTTCTTAAATTTCGAGACTGCCTTGCAGAGTTCCCTACGCTGAGCTTGAACTAAACCTCTTCCTGCCTCAGCCTCCTGAGTGCTGGGATTACAGGCGTGGGCCACCAAGGCCCTTTTTGCTTTCTACCCTTCCAGACTCCTGGGGGCAAATTCAAGCCCAGAGGAGAAAGTCAAACTAGGAGTGGTTTTCTTCCTGATCCTCGACTGCTTAGAAAGTCTCACGTGTTGCCTACGGGCAGAGGGCAGGGGCAAAAGGCCAGGCACAGGGCCAGCAAGAGAGCGACTTCCACCAGGTGATAAGGCAAGAGATCCAAAGAGAGTATGTGCGCGCGTGGCTTGTCTCATGTTTCCGGGACGAAAGGAAAGCAAACAGGGCAAGCTGTTATTCTGGCCAATGAAAGTAACTCCTTAAAATGACAAAGTGTCATCACAGAGTAGGTAAGAATGTAAGAGAAAGAGCAGGGAGCAAAGTGAGCTGAGTTCCGGCCCAGCTGTCCGGGAAAGCCACGTGGACTGTGACCTGGCCTCCGAAAGCTTCTCCAGCCGCGTGTGTCTCTCGGAGGGCCGGCAGGGGAAGGGCTCTCACAGCGGACAAGTCCAGGACTCCATTTTGTTTTGTTTTGGATTTTTTTTGGCGGTACTGGGGATCGAACTCAGGACCCTGCGCTTGCTAGGCAGGCGCTTATTCCACTGAGCTATATCCCCAGCCCCCAGGACTTCATTTTGAAGGAGATGAGATTTTTAGTTTTACTTTTCCTAGTTCATTTTTCTCTGCAGGTCAAAGAACCTACACCATCCTAAGTCTACTCTCAGCTCCGCTCAGCGCTCATCCTAGAGGGAGCTGCTTGTACCAATTTAATGAGTTTGCCCTCCCCCAAAAGAAAAAAAAAACTATTTGCTGCCCACCTAGATTACTGATTGCTTCCGTATGTTAAACGTCATAGAAATAGGACGAGTAGGTCCAGAGAATATAAGTAGTAGCGGCGATTTGACCCGGAGAAAGAAGAGTGTAATGTGGTCTAAATGTGAGTTCAAAGTGTTTGGTCACATGGCCACTTCGTGAGACTCAGCTTGTCTTGGACTGGCAAAAGGTGACCTGCCATGTACAAGGACCCAGTTCCTACCTGCTGTGGAGAACTCCGACATATATAGAAGCTGGGTGTGAGGGGTGCGCCTCTAATCCCAGCACTCTGGGAGGCTGAGGCAGGAAGATCACAGATTAGAACCCAGCTTAAGCAATTTAGCAAGACCTTGTCTAAAAGCAAAACAAAACGTGACTAGGGAGCTACAAAGATCAAAAATAGAGTGTTTAAATGA
This sequence comes from Dinomys branickii, assembly GCA_004027595.1. NCBI lineage: Eukaryota > Metazoa > Chordata > Mammalia > Rodentia > Dinomyidae > Dinomys > Dinomys branickii. Next base: position 11,363 of record PVLD010012830.1, read on the forward strand.
AAAAATTTACTAGGGTGAAACTCACATGGCCACTAGTTACCCTCAAAATTCTCCCCCTAGATGTGAACATTCTTTGTTTTTTGGCTTTTTGTGTTCTGTTTTTGTTCTGAGACAGGGTCTTGCTGTTTTGTTCAGACTGGCCTCGAGCTCCCTGGCCTCAAACTCGTGGCAACCCTGCCTCCTCTCCCCAGTGCTGGGGTTACAGCCAGGCCCCGCCTTGCATGGCTTTTGTCACTTTCTGAAGCAATTCTACAAGTCCTCTGGCATGTGTCTTTATACAGTCTGATCAAAAATGTGGTGAATGCCACTGCTGCCCACCATCCAATAAAAAGGTTCCTCCTTTAAGGCATTCCTCGTCTACCTTATTCAGCAAAGGTGGTGCCATGTGACTTCTGGCTCTCTCCCAAAATCAAAATGACCATGAAAGGTAAAATTGTTTGGTTCTGTTTTTATTTTTTGAGACAGGGTCTCACTATGTAGTTCAGGTTGGCCTCGAGCTCACTCTGCAGCTGAGGCAGGCCTTGAATTTGTGACAAGCCTGCCTCAGCCTCCTGAGTGGTGGGATTATGGGCATGCACCACCACACTGAGCTAGCTAAACAGTTTGAATCAATTCAGGACATTGTAGTAGCCATGACGGGACAACTAAAAACACCCAGGAAGACCCAAAACTGCTTCAGAAGGTGACGAGAGCTGGGCATGGGGGCGCACGCTTGAGATCCCAGCACTTTAGAGGCTGAGGCAGGAGGATTGTCTCGAGTTTAAGACCAACCTGAGCTCCAAAGTGAGCTCAAGCCCAATTGAACTACATAGCGAGACCCTTGTCAAAAAAAGTGCCAAGAACGAGGAGCTGAGTGTTTGGAAAAGGGGAGTAGTTTGTGGAAGCAGTGGGCGTGTGGGTGTCATTTTTAAATTTTTTTTTTTTTTGTCTGTTTGAGACAAGGTCTCACTGTGCAGTTCAGGCTGACCTTGAGCTCACTTTGTAGCCCAGGCTGGTCTCAAACTCACAATGATCCTCCTGCCTCAGCCTCCTGAGTGCTGGGATTACAGGCATGTACCACCCTGCCCAGCTTTGTAAATTTTAAAATGTAAATATTCAGTACATCTTTTAATCATACCTCATAGTTCAGTGGCAGGAAACCCTTGGATTGGTACCTAGTACTGCCAAAAAAATTTTTCATCCTTTCTTGAGGGAGTGAATGTCTTATAATCCCACAGCACTCAGGAGGCTGGAGGATCACTGGGAGTTTGAGACCAGCCTGGATTACAATAGTGAGGCCCTGTCTCAAAAACAAAGAAAAAGTCCTTGAGATACGTGTTCATGGTCACAAAAGACCACAGAGCTGATTGAACATGCCTCAGACTGGTTTTGCTATTCCCCAAGGTATGTGCTGCAGACGTTGATAGGTTAATAATGTATCAGATCCAGGCATGGAAGTACACACCTATAAGCCCAGCACTCAGAAGGCTGAGGGAGAAGGATCATTACTAGTTCAAGGCCAGCCTGGGCTATCTAGTAAGATCCTGTCTTTAAAAAAAAAAAAATCAGAGTAAAGGTTACTTGGTCAAGTAACTGTGAAGGGGCTGGAGGTACAGCTCAGTGGGCTAAGTGCTTGCCGCTGAGCACTAGGGCCCTGAGTTCGATCCCCGGTCCCGAGAAAAAAAAAAAAAAAAAAAGTAACTGTGAAAACTTTGGATTAAATTTAAACAGAACCCTTCAGTGCTCTGCGTCTTAGAGCCTATAATCTGTGTATGTCAGTCTTGGGGGGGGGGCTGGGGGGTTTATTCAGCTCTCATAGCATTTACTTTCGGACCCACCGCCCTGCTCTTTTTGATGCTGGCTGGTTGTCCCTTGGCGGGAAAGCTGTTCTGAACAAGATACTGGAAAAAACTAGAGTAGCTTAACACACTTCTCTAGCATGCTCGTCATCAAAAAGATGGCCGCACACCTACCGAGCGGGCTGACTGCTCAGGACCTGGACCGTTCGGCTGCGCGGCTGTGCTGCTGCTCTGGCCCATTTCTAGAAGGAGCCCGCAGCATGCGGGCCGGCGAGACAGACTCTCCTCGAAGTGCTCAGTTCTCAGGCTGGCCCCACATCTTAACCAGCGGTACTCAACAGCTCTAAACCTCAGCTTCTTTACCCACACATAGGTGTTGCTACTTCACGGGACCGCCGGGGAATTGAGATGCTTTACGTGCCTGACGGTGATCCCTGAATTAACGGCCCCTCAACACAGCATAACATTTCTGCCAAGGATTTATACGTTTGTCATTAGATTGACTTAGCGGCACAGTTTAACTTAGGAAACCAGGCTGCCCCGTTCTGAGTCAGTCAGTGCTACTATTTTCTTTACAGCAGGAAAAGGGTTTGGTATCTTTAATACAAGCATTATGTCTGGGGAAGGGTAGAGAAAAACATAAAAGTCTTTCGATCTGTTTGTTTATATTCTTACTCTACCGCGAGAACTCAGGATTTGTTGGTTTGGGGCTGTGGTTTTGGTTGGTTTTGCTGGGGACGGAATGTACAGAGCCTACACCCCCCGCCAAGGGTATGTGGAAGTGAGGAATGTTGTGAGCATTATTTCCACTGGGAAGTACTCAAGGCAGGCTAGGGGAGAACACGGGTTTGTAGTCTCAGCCAGGCTTCAGACCTATGTTTACCTCGGTTTCCTCATCTGAAAACTTTGGCCCGCGTGCCAATTCCAGGAGTCATTTTAATTAAAATGGAAATGACGTTGGGAAATGCCCGACAGAGTAGGCAAATGGTCAGTGTCAACTCCTTTCTTGTCTCATTTCTAGCAAAACAGAAAGGTGTCTGGTTGCCAGAAAGTGCACGATGGAGTCCCCCTTACAGTGCGCTGCCCCCCACCGCGCCCTCTGCCCTTCGCACACCCTCCTGCCACCCGCTGGCCGGCTCCTGGGAAGCGCATCTCTGACACAGTTTGTTCTTCCTGTTGCAGTGGAGAACAGCCTCCCTTCTGTGACATCCTCCTTCAGCTCCCTCCCCACATTAGTTTTTTTAAAAAATCGTTATCTTTATCCTATTCCTTCCCAGTACCCAAAATGTAATGTGGAGGGATAAAAGAATAAATTCCAGTTTAGGGCTGGTGGGTGGAGCGCTTGGTGTGGAGCGCTTGGCTACCTTGCACAAGGTCCTGAATTCCTCCACACCGGGAGGGGGAGGGACTCCGCTTTCACGAGAGATGCCCAGTCCTTCGCGTTGGTCTTTCTCACAAAACTTCAAAGAGAACAGCAGACAGTGTACTGATGGAAATGGACCAAATAACTGTTCTGCAATGGATTCTTCCCTTGATTCTTCATGCTAGGCCACAACCATGATTCTTCGCACACACTGGCACAGGTCCGGGGAAGCAGAGGCCTGCAGCCAATACCGCAACCCTGGGAGAAGGGTATCCAGTGTGTGCAGGCGGCACAGGGCGTGTCAGCGTGATGGAAGCGTGGAGCTGTGACGAGCACAGCTCTGAAATGTGGAAGACGGACCTCTGGAAGTGAGCAACGCTAGGATTTCCCTGAGGAAACCTAAGGCCTGTGGGTTCGATTGATTCTGAATATTACTGTACAAAGAAGATGGGAAGATTAAAGAGAAAACAGAAATTAAAGGGACATCAGAAAAAGGGAGAGGGATGGGAGAAGACAGACTAACTCGTGAGTGCCACGAGTGTCCCAGAACTGGGCTGGGACCTTGCGCTCTGCAGTGCAGCCGGACCTTTCCAGAAGGAGGCTGCCCCTTCCACACCGCCTGGCTGGGGTGGGGCCCAGTAAGACCGAAAGATCACAGGCCACGCTTGGGAGTGTGCAGTAAGATAGACTGCTGGGTGTGGTGCACACACCTGAAACCCCAGCTCCCCAGGAGGTGAGGTGGTGATCTAGTTGGAGGCCAGCTGGGTGGTTTAAGGGAGACCCTGCCTCTTGAAAAAGGGAGGCGGTGTGCTGGGATGTTGCACAGCTGTGAAGCGCCCCTGGATTCCATCTCCAATACTGCGCAACAAAAGACAGGAAATCAGCTAAGTGACTGCTCTCTCCCCTGGGAGGTTGAGTTGGTTAGGGAGAAACTGCTTGCCTTATTCCATAAAGAGATGCCTAGGGGCTGGGGATATAGCTCAGTGGAATAAGTGCCTGCATAGCAAGCGCAGGGTCCTGAGTTTGATCCCCAGTACCGCCAAAAAAAAAAAAAAAAGCTGGCCTCCATAAAGAGATGCCTTAAGATGGGCAGCTTATGGACCAGAGATCGGTAAACTACAGCCTCCAAGCTAAATCTGCCGTGCTTGCTTTTGGATAGCCTGTGAGCCAGAAAGGTTTTTACTTTTTTTGTTTTCAAGAAACGGTCTCACTGTTGCCAGGCTAGCCCCGAATTTCCAGGTTCAAGCAGTCTTTCATCAGCTTTCTGAATAGTTGGGGCTACAGAGACATGCTCCTGTGCCTGGCTTACCTTGTTAAGTTGTTGAGAAAAATAAAAACGTTTCATGACACATTAAAACTAAACAAAATTCAGCCGAGCATGGGGGGTATGACCTCAGCATTTGGAAGGCTGAGGCAGGCAGATTGCTATGAGTTTGAGGCCAGCTTGAGCTACATAGTGAATTCAAGGCCTGTTGGGACTACTTAGTGAGGGCCTCTTAGTGAAACCCTGTCTCAAAAGAACCAATAAGTAAATAAAGATTGCTGGGCGTGGAGGTGCACACCTGTAATCCCAGCACTCGGGAAGCTGAGGCAGGGGGACCATTGCAAGTTCAAGGCCAGCCTGGGCTACAAAGTGAGCTCAAGGCCAGCCTGAACTGCATCGTGAGGCCCTGTCTCAAAAAGACCAAATAAAGAAAAATTAAGTGAAATTCTAATTCTAATATCACAACCATGCATTTACACAACCTTTACATATCTGGCTCCTCTGGCTCTACCGTGGCAGAATTCAGTCGTAATAAACCCAGTAAACCATTTTCTGTCCGGCCTTTTATAGAATAGATTTGTAGACCGCTGCTTTAGACCACTGCTTCTCAAAATTAGTAAGCACATTTACCCACCTTGCCGAAATGCAAGTCCGGAGTGGGGCCTGGGAGCGCACATTTCCAGCAGCTCGGAGGTGGCGCTGATATTGCCATCTGCGGCCTACACGGCACCAAGGCTCTGCAAACCCTTCGTTGGTGGAATCTTGCTAAATGCTTTCTAGAGAAACAAATTTTGGGAAGTGTGAATCATGGCCGGGCACGGTGGTGCATACGTGTAATTCCAGCCATCTGCAAGGTTGAGGCAGGGCCAGAGAATCACAAATTTGAGCCCACCCTTGGGAAACTCAGCCAGACCGTGTCTCAGAAAATAAAAAAGGTTTGGGGACGTAGCTCAGTGTAAAAGCCCTGGGTTTGGCCCTCAGTACAAAACAAAACAGAAGGAAAGTCAAAACCTAGAGTGTAGCCCATAAAACCAACCTCAGACCAGTTTTCTGTTTGGTGCCTTTGGTCCGGCGTTGCAGCAGCCTGAGCGGATGCGGGGCTGCCTGTGAGCGGCCTGGCTGAGGCTGAGGGGCTACACCACATCTCCCCTACACCGCGCGTCTCTCCTTTTCCCCACACTCAGAGCCTCTGTCCCGGTATTGGAAAAGATGTCAGAGCTCGCCTTATCCAAATCATTACTGGTTTCTCCATCTTCAAAATCCTATGCTTTCTCCAGTTACTGGGGCTTCTTAGGGGAACAAACTACTGCAGAAGCAGCCTTGGTCCAACTTCTATATTCTCCGTGTTCAAGTTCTGAGACCTACGGACACTACTGATCGTGCCGCAGTTCCCCATCTGTGTAGCGGAGATACTGTGCGTGAACCACTGGTGTACGCCCTGGTTCATGGCAGGTGCTTCTGCCTGCGTGTCTGAAAGTATCTCAGCCCCCTTCTCCATATGACTCATTTTAGCAAATGTCAGCTCCATTCACTGAGGTAAAAAGTCTTGGAATTATCTGCTCTTCCACTCTCCCCAATGCCTGCATGCCAGCCTTGCCATCTTGTCCTGCCTCAGGGCCTTTGCACTTGCTGTCCCTCTACCTGGAATGCAGTCCACCAGGTACCTCAGTGACTCAGCCACATTCCAGTTATACAGTATGGAGTAGCTGCTGCCTTCTGCACAGGTGTGACAAACAGAGCTAGCATTAGCTGCTTGTCCATGACAGAGTAATACAAGGGGGCGCAATACAAAGTTCTATGTCAAGATAACAAATGCCATCAAGAAATAGAAAAGGAGGTACACGTGCTCGGACAGAAGCCTCAACCCCAGTGGTAGCGGTGGAGATGTTACTTTATATAAGGGGGTCAGTGACAGTTCTCTGACGAGCAGATGCTGGCTCCATGCAGCCCACTTCGTAGGCAGGATGGCAGCCCCTGTCCTGGGCTTCCTGTGCCACGCAAGCCCGCAGCAGAACGGAGCCCACAGCAGACCACAGGTTTCCAGGGCTCCATTGCAGCCAAGAGTCGTGAGCTGTAGCTTTGGGGGGCTAGAGCTGGAAAATTCAAGGCCTCATCCCAAAGCATGGGGTTTATAATAAAACACACTCTGAACGTGCAGGACGGGCTGGAACGAGGGCCTGGTCACCACCACACTCGGCCCTCGGCCGCAAGGGAGCCCACCTCACACAGGTGGAAAAGCCGCGGGGACAGGAACACCCAGGGCTGCGGTGTGGCCAAGTGAGAATCCCCCCAAGAAGCTATGGCTGCAGAGCCTGTGCTGTTTGCCCATATGGCTACTGTCAAGCTGCACTCCGCTCCGCAGCACGCAGTGAGTTCTGCCCCTCCTCCTACCACATTCTATCTCAAAATCTCTAAGGCACCATTGGCCTTGGTTTGCTTTATGGGCTGTGGCCTGAATAAAACTGTACATGTTTATCCATTTGCTTATTTCAGATCAGGTGTCTTCAGGGACTGCCAAATAGGTAGACCCAGGCTGTCCAGTTAGCTCCCCAAAGCTCCCTCTGTAAAAGGTTTGGATTGTTTTGCATTTGCTTTTTCAGTGCTGGGAGTGGAACCCAGGGCCTCAGACATGGTGGGCAAGTGCTCTACCACTGAGCTACACCCCAGCCCAAGACGAGGGGTTTTTAAAATTTGTGTTTGTGGTACAGAATATTGAACCCAGGATCTTTATACTGAGCGACATTGCCAGGTCTTTTAAAATTTTTTTTTTCTTTTAAAACTTGGACAAAAAAAAAACAAAACAAAAAAACAAGCTGGGCATAGTGGTGCACGCCTGTAATCCCAGCACTCAGGAGGTTGAGGCAGGTGGACTGTTGTGGGTTTGAGACCAGCCTGGGCTACAAAGCGAGCTCAAGGCCAGCCTGAACTGCATAGCGAGAACTTGGCTCCAAAAAAGACAAAAAAATAAAATGGATTTGAAGACAGACTCTCATTGAATTTCCCACGGTGGGCTCTTACTTGTGATCCTCCTGCCTCAGCCTCCCAGAGTGCTGGAATTACAGGTGGGCACCATCCTGCCCCGCTAAGACCCGAGTTGTTAAAGCTTCCTCCAGGCTCTGCTTGTTCCTTTAATGTTATTTAAATAATTGACTCTCTCTCATCTCTTTCTAGTTTCTTATTACCTCATATTCTTTGTGTGCTGCAGCTTTTGTTGTGTGGACATTAGTTTCTGCTTCCTTTGTAGGTTTTCTTTATAGGATTTTTTTTTTTTTTTGAGACAGGGTCTCACTATGCTGTTCAAGCTGACCTTGAGCTCACTTTGTAGCCCAGGCTGGCCTTGAACTTGTGGCAGTCCTCCTGCCTCAGCCTCCCAGTGAGATGACAGGTATGTGCCACCACACCTCGCTCCTGTGTAGGTTTAGATGTGAGCAGACAGCTGGCGCCTTTGGTTAGACTCCCGCGAAAGTCACCCGGCATCTGCTTCTTAGTTCTGCAGACCATTGGCCCCAGAGTTACCCAGGTTCCGAACAAATACGGTAGGAACAGCAGAGAGTGTGCAAACACAGGACGCTGGTCTGATCCTTTTCAGAGGGGCCAGGGTCTCTGGCGCGGCCTGCCATGGCACTGCTTGCCCCCAGGAACACCACTCTGGAAGGCAGAACACACCAGATTCCTGGGCAGCAACCAGAGCAACTGGGATAAGCACAGTGACTCCAGGGATGAAGTTCTGTGGCATAGCATATAGTTAACAAATACTGCACACTCCAAAATTACAAGGAATAAATCTCAGATATTCTCACTATGAAAAAATGTTAGGTATTTGAGGCGATGGAAATCCTAACTAGCTTGATTTACTTTTTCCACGTTGCATTCATGAATCACGTCACTTTGTACCTTATAAATTTACACAGTTACAAATCATCAGTGAATGGAAGAGGAAGGCCCTGTCGCCACAAAGAGTTGGGCGCCAGCTGTGCGCGGAGGCACGTGACTGTATCAAGAGTGATACAAGGGAGTGGGGCTGGAGGGCTGCCGATGTGGCTCAGTGTGAAGACCTGGGATTCAGGCCTTAGTCTCACACACACACACACACACACACACACACACACACACACACACCCCACACACACACAGGACTGGATGCCGGGTCCATCCCTCTTACAGAATCCTACCAAAGATTCCTCAGTCTTAGATGCTGGGTGGAGGGATCACACCTTCTCTGAAACCACAGGCAAAATATAGGTTTATAGTTCCTTGGAACTACATCACCCATTTTATTTTCAGGTTTTGCATGTGTCTTGTAGTGGCCTTGGCGTCCAGATGCTATGATGCTTTTTTTCTTTTTTGAGACAAGGTCTTGCTGTGTAGTTCAGGATGGCCTCAAACTCATGGCAATCCTCCTGCCTCAGCCGCCTGAGCACTGGGAGTACAGGTGTGCACCACCACGCCCGGCTTGTGATGCTATTTTAATGTTCGTTAGCTTCTGATTTGGGGAAGTTGCTTCACTTCTTTGGGTCAGTGTCATCTTTCAAATTTAACCTATGGTTAAGGCAGCTAACACATTCATTAGACATTTTTTTAAAAAACTGCAAGATGGAATTCTTTCTTTGTTTTTTTTGTCTTTATGAGACAAGGTCTTGTTATGCAGTTCAGGCTGGCCTTGAGCTCACTTTGTAGTGCAGGCTAGTCTTGAACTTGCAAAGATCCTCCTGCCTCAGCTTCCCGAGTGCTGGGACTATAGGCGTGCACCACCATGCCCGGCTTAAGATAGAATTATTTTCAAGGCAAGGCAAGGTCTGTACTAAGACAATAGTTGCTTTTTTTTGGTACCAGGAATCAAACTCCAGACCTTGCGCTTCCCAGGCAGGCACTTAAGCCACTGAGCTATATCCCCAGTCCTAAGACAATAGTTGCAATAGGAAAGCAAAAGCAAGTTAAAGCAATTTCTGAGACCCCCATATGCCCTGCACCCTGCACTGCCTGCCTGGCAGCCTGCAGCGTCCGTTTTCCATGGGAATGTGGTTCTATCTGCTCTAAGAACCACCACCCTGAAAGATGCTTTTGTATCTCAGTGCGAAGCCAACACAGGCTTCCATAAATCCGTCCACTGATTTGTTCGGCACCACCCTCATCCCTGTAGCCTGGATAGAACAGAAAGAGTCAGAAAGAAGCTGCCAAGGCCACTTGATTCCTTTGTTTGCTTTGCTACCATCTTCCCACCATGGGCTGTTCCTCTGCCACACTGCCCTGCCTCGGAGCCCGCCAACTATGAGCTGAAACCTCTGTGAACTGTGAGCTAAGTAACCCTTCCTCCTCCGACTGGGTGTTGGGTATTTTGTCTCCACAATGAGAAAGTAACTAAGACACTCCTTAAACCCAGATTTAGTTGCAGAGTAACCAATAATGTAACTGATTTAATCCTTAGAGAAACACTGCACAGGCAGGGAGGTGGTTGTTGCTAGGGCCTCTGGCCATGGAAGCACAAAGCAGAGATCCAGCAGAAGAGGCACGGCATTTTCTAAAGCCTACTGCTGGGGAGAAAACAGCAAACCTTTCATGCTATGTGGCAGACAGTAAAAGTTTCAAGTCCAGCCCTCTGGGAGGCTGAGGCAGGAGGATGGCAAATTTGAGCCTAGCCTGGGCACTATAGTGATTTAACAAACTGTCTCAAAATAATTTCTTAACATGTCTCAAACTTTATAAAAGGGCTTGGGATATAGCTCAATGCAAAGGCCCTGGGTTCCATCCCCAGTACTGCAAAAGATAAATCTAAAAATTTGCCAACATTCAGGCCATATGTTCTGTTGGATAGAGTGAAGGTAGCCATGGACATTATATAAATAAATAGTATAGCTCTATTCCAATAAAACTTTACCCCCTAAGAAGTTGGCTGTTTCAGGGTAGTTTGTAGTTTTTAATTCTCAAACTCGCTGGCATCAGAGTTCAGAGGCTTGTTCAGAGTGCTGGGCATAGCCCGAGTTCCTTAGTCAGTAGGGTGCAGGTGGGGTCTGACATCTTTCCCGGTGAAGCTGCTGATGCTCTGGAAACCACTTGAGCCTTTCCAAGCTCCCCTTTGCTGTGCACCTAAAACCCTTTATTCTACTGCGAGGACAGCAGTTCCCATGTTATGCAGTTAAGTGGTTGGGAAGGTCTGCAGGACTCTTCCTCCATCGCCTCCGTAGCTCAGCGCCTGACAGGAGCAGTTTGCTCATCATGCATTGTCAGAACTCAGAGGGGCAGGCCCTGTCCACTGCTCTTGGAACCAGGTTCACAGAGCCCATCCTGGCAGAGCTGGGACTAAGTCCTGCTCCGCAGTGCATGTTTCTGGAGTTTAGGGCAGCCTGGGCTCCGCCCTGCCACAGATAAGGGGCAAGGGACTTTGCCCTATTTCCTGTCTAGACACAGATTTGAACCAGGACTGTATCCTGAGAAAATGAGGGTGGGTTAGGGCTTTGAGTTGTTATCTTCTAAGTGGACTGTTCTACTTTGCTCTGTGTGCGCGCACGCGTGGGGTATGTGCGAGGGGTTTAAGCCAGATAGCTGTGTGCCAGGAAACCACTATTTCTGAGTTTACAAGGACAAGGCTGGTGTTTAAAATAACCTCGGTGCTTTCTGTCACAACAGGCAGAAGCCAGTTTAGTCCTGATTTAAAAATGGAATCATGTTTGAGTCCTTGTCCCATCATGCTGGCATGAGCTACAAGTGCTCAGTCCACCTCCCGCCTCTGGAGCTTCCTGCCCACCTCCTGGTTTTTATCCCGAGGACACCGCAAGGAGAGCCACACTCGTGGCCCACGAGTCTTTCCCCACCTTCTGCGCTCATGGTCTCCGAGGACCAGGTGGCTTTGTAGCGTTGGGCTGGCTGCAGCCGCAGGTGTAAGACTCACCTTCCCCGGTGCCCCAGGTCTGTCTGAAGGAGGCGTGGGCAGGAATACCTTTAATCTGTGAAGTTTTGAAACCACCCTCACCTAACCTTCCTGGCTCTCTCTTTCCAAATAATAGACAGCTCCTACCCCTCACTACCCTTGGGCTCCATGAGAACAGCCCAGGGGCGGCCAGCAGCTGCTTATCTTGCTCTTGGGTCAGAAGTTGCGACCCAGCAACCTGGAGAACGAGAAAGTCAGCGCGGGAAGAGCAGCAAGAGCGGCAGGAGTGGACGGAAACACAGTGGCTGGGAGCCCCGACAGCCCCCGCCCCCCCTCCTGTTACCCTGCCTGCCAATCGGTTTTGCATCAATAAACTTTATGTTCTGTGCTTTGCCAGATGAATGAGAAGAGGGCAGCTAAAGGCTGATCTCTGACCTTGCACATAAACAGCCTGCAGATTGGACTTGACAGCTAATAAAGGACAGGCCCCACAATTCTCTGATGTCTTTTTGCCTTAATTGGATCAAGCATTCAAAGGCTACGGGAAATCTTCCACTGGAAGAAAAAGACCTCACAGGACAGGAAGTCGCGTCTCCACTCATTCATCCGTTCAGACTGTCAGTCATTCAGGCAGTCACGGTAGCCGAGGTTCACTGAATGCCGCAGTACCTGTGCGCAGCACGGTGCTAACTGCCTTCAAGTGAGGTGTCTGCAAGGTTTCCAAAAGTTCATCTTGTGCTCTGTTGAAAGACTGGACAGCCAGGTGGTCAAGAGCACGGGCAAATTGGAGCTTTGCTCCTGTTTCTGCTGTGTGACCTTTGCCAAGTTATTTAACCCCTCTACCCTCAGTTCCCTCTTGGGGCTAATAATGCCAACCTCCAGGGGTTTTTGTCAAGTCTAAGTGAGACCATCTGTGTAAATCAGCCACGTCAGGCTCTCGGCGCGGTGGTGTGCAGCGGTGCTGCCTCTGAGGACCCGGGCAGCAGCCTCTCCTCCCTCTCTCCTCTCTGCCAATCACTAGGGAGTCCAAGGGGCACAGTCTTCGCCCCTGTTATGGTTGATACATTGTGTCAACTTGTGGAGTCTAGAGGTTTGGCTGAGTGACTCAGCAGGAAGCCAGGGTGCTTACTTTGTATATATCCTGAGCCTGTGGAAGAGGAGGGCATGGAGACTGTGTGAGAGCTACACGCCCCCTGGGTGGGGGCAGGCTGTTTGCAAGGTAAGGGAGGGAAAGAGGCTGCTTGGCTGCCATTCCTCCCTTTTGCTGGTTGTTTTGCTGTGCTCTGCTGCCATGAACATTTGCTCTCTGCCATGTGCCACTCTGCCTCTGAACCAGCCAAGTATGGACTGAAACCTCCACAAACTTTAAGCTAAATGAACCTTTCCTCCCTTCATTTTGGGTGTTGGGTATTTTGTCTCAGCAACGAGAGAAAAGTAACCAAGACAGCCCTCAAAGATACAGAGACCTGTTGTTGGCAATGCTGAGTTTCTCCATCTATAAAATGGGTAGCAGTGATAATCCCTCAGCTTTATCTAGTGAGAGAACCTCAGCACAGAATCCTAAGGAAAGGACTATGGCAGGTCAGATGAAGTGGCAGCCCCTGGCTTGTCGTCAGATGTCGCCTCAGCCCTGGGGGCATTTAAAAATTCCCAAACCCACCTCACGCTACGTTTGCTCACACCCGGGAGGTTTATTCCGTGTTAATCATGTTAACGCACTGTTGCGTTTCACGCTGTGTGGGGCGAACTTCAGTGAGATTTATTCTCAAAGAAGTCACACAATGTGCTCGCGCTAGCAGCACCTCGGCAACGTTTCTTGGGGTCCCCAGGCCCCCGGGCCACCCCATTCTGCCCAGGAGGTGCTCTGAAGCCTTGAGCAGCCTACCTTTCAAGGGTCTTCCTGCCTTTACTGGCTTTAACCCTCAATGAGATACCTAATTTTTGCTAGGGTTTTTTCATGGTTGGCTTCTGTGTACTTGGCATGGGAGTCAGACCTGGGGGCCTCATGCACACGAAGTCACTGCTCTGCCACTGAGTTGCCCCCAGCCCTATGGTGTTCCCACCCAAGCCAAACATGCTCCGCATGTGACACTGCCAAGCAGAGGGACCAGTGGTCTTTCGAGATCTGCCCCTCCCAGCGTCTCGGGGTAATAGAGGAAGTGAGACCCCGGGTCTAAAGGAGTCAAACTGTCCTCAGCTGGCTCCTTCCCTGAGCAGATAAATGAATCTTCCACTAGAGATTAAACTCGAAACAACAAATTCTACTGCTTTTTTTTTCTACCAGTTTTTCTTGGCTCTGTGCCCAGCCAGCCCCCGCCTGAACCTGTCATTCTCTCCTGGCTGCTGTCCTGGACAATCTCAGATCCCGCGTGGTGGGGAAATTGGAGATCATCAAACCAGGGCGGGGCCGCACTGAGACGCCCTCCGGAGGCCTGTGTCCCCGCCGGGCACCGCCTGCCTCCTCGGGGACCCCCGCAGGCTCCTGTTTGCGACACCACCTCGTCTTCCTGTAGACACGTGTGCTCCCAACATCTACAAAGTGAATAAAAACTCTCCCTTGATCCTGCTAATCACTCTTCCTTTTTTCCCCCATTTTTTTTTTCTTTTAGGAAAAAAGAAGTACGCCTACAGAAAAGTTGAAAAGAAAATCCCAAAACCCCAAAATACCCTCCACCTAGATTTTTTTCAGTTAGTGTTTACTCTTGCTGTTTCTCTCCATGTCTCCCTTCCTCCCTCGCTCTCCTTCCCTCGCTCACTACTGTATACACCAATCAACAAAAAGCATGAATTCTGCAGGAAAATTGATATGTGCATGAGGTGGCCAAGTATTCGAATGGAGCCCCAAGCCTCAAATCTGCCTCCCCACGGGCGCTCAGGGCATTTAAGGCATAACGAAGCGGGGCAGCCTGACGCCTGGAGAAGGTGCTTGGGGTGAGGGCAGGAACGAGCCTGTAGTCTGTCCACGGCAATCATATTCATGGGCTTCTAGGGCCCTAACGCAGTGTGGCGATGCCAGCCTGCCCCAGGGATGGAGTTCGTGCCTTCTGATGTCACAGGGCCCCCATGGGGGCTTACAGGGGCTCCAGTGAAGTGTGGGTGGTCCCACCCTGTCTGAGCCACCTCGAAGTCCCGGCAAAGCTAAGTAGGCAGCCATTACCGTGGTGACCGGCTTGTCAGAGGTGTTATCTACAGCAAAGCTAATGAGCCCCGTATAGCTAAGCTGCCCGACCTCCACAATCGGTGATAAAAGCGAGTACTGTAACTAAAAGCCAAGTTTATCCCGGCTTTCTCGGCATTTGAATAGTACAATGAATACTACGGTGGGTGTCTTCTAAGGACCAAGATTCTCTCTCGCCCAGCGGGGAGCATTACCATGCACAAGCAGTTAAATGCTGATGGCTGGGAATGTAGCTTGGTAGAGCGCTAGCCTAGCAAGCAGGGGTGGGACTCTTGGTTCAATATTCACCCCTACCCCACCCTATCCTCCCATCCCCACAGTGCTGGTGATAAAGCCCTGGACCTCCCCACTGAACTGTACCCCTCACCCGTAGCTTCTTTTCTTTTTCTTTCCTTCTTTTTTTTTTTTTTTTTTTTTTTTTTTTTTTTTTTTTTTTTTTTTTTTTTTTTTTTTTTTGAGACAAGTTCTCACTATATGTTGCCCAGACCAGTCTGGAATTTGAGAAGATTCTCCTGCCTCAGCCTCCCAAGTGCTGGGATTTTAGGGATGGGCCATCACCCCCAGCTAGCCCGAAGCTCTTTTTTTAAATCCAGACTCCAGCAGGCAAGGATGTGGCCAGACTGTGGTGACCGTGATGACTACTCTTTTTTTTTTTCTTTTTGGTACTAGGAATAGAACTCAGGGTCTTGTGCTTGACAGGCAGGCGCTGCACCGCTGAGCTACATCCCCAACCTAATGACTACACTTTTGCCACCCTGATTTAACTTCTAGATCCACACTTCTCAGGACTACGCTCAAGGTCAGGAGGGACGGCCATCAGCAAGTCTAAAGGACTTGTCTCTTTCCTCAGCAGGTCGCTCAACAAAGACAGTTTCTTCTGGGTCACAGCAGTTCCTTCCCTCCAGGTGAAGCCTGGTGCTACACACCGGCTGTGCGCTGGGCCACCCACATCTCATCGTTGGGGGGCCCAGCCCTGGCCCTTCCCCTCCGACTAATGCTATACTCGGCTTCCACCAGGCCTCAGCTCCTCAGGGTGTCAGAACTGAAGGCCTCCTGTCTGCCCGGCCCAGGAACAGCGCGGGCATCCCCTGCCAGTCACCCTCGACGCCGCCCTCCTCCCCGGCACCGCTCCTCCCTCTGCTCATCACTGTCCCCACCGGACCGGGCGCTGCTGTTGCCTGGATACCGCGG
Organism: Dinomys branickii; assembly: GCA_004027595.1. Taxonomy (NCBI): domain Eukaryota; kingdom Metazoa; phylum Chordata; class Mammalia; order Rodentia; family Dinomyidae; genus Dinomys; species Dinomys branickii. Next base: position 27,002 of record PVLD010012830.1, read on the forward strand.
GGCTCCGCGCTGCTCCGCTCGCGCCCCACTCTCAGGATGCATTTTCCAGGATCGCAGGGCTTTTAAGGGTGTGAATCTGGTCGGGCTTCTCGGGCTCTTCACACCTCCTGCGGCCTCTCGCTGTGAAAAGCCGCCCGCTCTGCCCCAGACCCTTCCCTCCAAACCCCCTTTCTGTTCATCCCCCCAGCCGGCCTTCAGCCTCCGAGGTGAGATCGCCCCCGGGTGCACTTGCTGCACCTCCGCGCAGGACCCTCAGCCTCCAGGCGGCCGCTGCCGCCTTCCTACCGGGGCCCGGGGAGGGGCTCTGACCCGCTGGGCTTATAGCACGCACAGCTTGTCCATTCACCTGTGCCCAGACAGCAGGGCGCCGGCGGAAACAGGGCCACCAGGAGCTGCCCTTGCTCCCCAGGGCGTGGAGGCCAGGGGAAGGCAGTGGCCCCAGCGCCAGCTCTGCCCGGTGCCTGGTGTGCCAGGCTTCCTGGCAGCTTCTGCTCTATCTGGAAGTATCTATTTTTCTAATACTGGGTGGTTAATTTTTTTTTAATCAGAGAATGATGACATGTAATTCCTCTGTTGATAAGAGTTAAAATTTGGGAAATGGGAATTCTAGCTGTAGCTCAGCGGTAGAGCACTTGCCTAACATGCACAGGGCCCTGGATTCAAATCCCATGCCAAATAAAGAAATCACAGAATAAAGCCAAACAAGGTGACTCATGCCTCTAATCCCAGCACTCCGGGAGGCTGAGGCAGGAGGATCACAAATTCAAGACCAGTTTGGGCTATTTAATAACTTAAGATCTTGTCTCAAAATTTAGGGGAAAAAAAGAAAGGAAAACAGAGAAAGAAAAAGGCCCGGGATGTGGCTTAGCTCAAAGGCCCTGGGCTCACGCCTCCATACAGAGGTGGGTGACGGATGAAAAAAAAAAAGATCAGTCCTGTGAGGACAACCGCCGTCAACCCGGGCTCCACTGGCCCTGGGGCCCTTCTCTGCAAAGCCCCAGCCCCTCATCCTTGAAAGGCCGCTTCCCGGGTCCTAGAGTCCTCCTCATTCCGGTGAACCCCCCCCAGCTCCCCTAGGGCGATGGCTTCAGGGCTGCCTCTGTGCTGCTGCTTCTCCCCGCCTGCTTCCCACTCAGACCCGAGGCTCAGGCTGCTGGGTGGCTCCTCACAGTGAGGCACCGCGCCCATTTCCATCCCCGACAGCCCCTCAAATTTCTTCCTCTCCCTCTGGATTGAACCCCTAATTACTGCATCAATGTCCTCCATTATTAAAGCCAGAAACCTGGGGTTATTCGGTTTCTCTTGCCCTCGGGCCTGCACCGGTCTAGCAAGCTGCAGTGGCTGTGTGTGCCCGCTTTTCTGTCCCCAAGGTCCTCGGCACCGTCCATCTGGTCCTGCTGGCCCGGGTGGAAACTTCTCGTGCCTCCCGCTCTGCCATACCCCACCTTAGCCCATGGAGTCCCCCTCGAGAGAGGTCACTCCCTTGTGTCCAGCAAGTCTCTCTTGTCTTCAGTTTCCTGTGTTTGTTTTGCAACAATTGTCCAAAGACCCTCTCTGTCTACAGGGTAAGTCTTAATTTCTCAGCACATCTGAAGTCTCCACAGCCAGTTTGGCAAGCAGACTTAAAGGCATTTCTGATTCTCAAGAGATGCTCCTAGCACTCTCCATGCCTCTGTCTTTTTGCTACTCCGCCATATAAATGGACCTTCTTTTTTTTTTTTTGTCCTTTTGAGACAGGGTCTCGCTGTGCAGTTCAGGCTGGCCTTGAGCTCACTTTGTAGCCCAGGCTGATCTCGAACTCACAATGATCCTCCTGCCTCAGCCTCCCAAGGGCTGGTATTATAGGTGTGCACCACCATGCCTGGCTTTTTATTGTTGTTTTAAAAAAGTTTATTGGTTGGTGTTTTCAGACAAGGTCTCACTGTATAATCTAGGCTGGCTTTGAACTCACTTTGTAACCTAGGGTAGCCTTGAACTCACGATGATCCTCCTGCCTCAGCCTCCTGAGGGCTGGGATTAGAGGCGGGCCCCACCATGCCTGACATGTATCTTTGTGCGCCTCCATTCAAGCACTGTCAAGCACTGTCACCACTGCCATATCCACCTGGAAAAACTCTCTGTCCTTCATGAATCTGCCCAAGGATCATGTACTTTGTGACATCCTCCCCAAGAAGGCCCTGTCTTCCTGTGTCACAGGAAGATGCGATTTACAGTATTAAGAAACATGCAAACATAATTTATTTTTGCATTTTTTTTTGAGAGAAGGTCAACTAAGTCACTAACTTGCCCAAGCTGGGTTCTGATTTGTGATCCTCCTGCCTCAGCCTCTCAGAGTGCTGGGATTACAGGTGTGTGCCCCACCATGCCCTCCAACTAAAGGTAGGGACTTTCCTGGCAAAGGTGGGGATTTTCAGTGTTTTATTTTTGATGAAAAGCTTGTAGTTTGGGGCTGGAGATATAGCTCAGTGGCATAAGCGCCTGCCTGGCAAGCACAAGGTCTTGAGTTCCATCCCCAGTACCGCAAAAAAAAAGAGAAAAGGTTGCCGTTTGGACAACTGTTGCAAAACAAACACAATCTAGAGGGACTTTTCTTTTTTTGGTACCGGAAATCAAACTCAGGACGTTGCACTTGCCAAGTACGGCACTGTGCCACTGAGCTGCCTCCCTGGCCCAACAGCCTCAGTCTACGTAGCCAATTTCATGGACTTTTGCTTGTTTTTTGTTGTTGTTGTTGTTTTTTCATGCTGGAGATTGAAGACTGGTCTGCGTGTCTGGGGCACCGCATCCAAGACGTACCGCTGAGCTGTGCCCTCGGCCTCCGCGGACTTGTCATCGTTTTACTGCACTGGAGATACCGCCCGTTTTCTTGCTCAGGGGTGATTTGGGTGGGGCTGGGGACACTACCAGCCCTCTTCCCTCTCTCGGCCAGGGGCAAGGGCGCTTGTTATATGTTCTAAGGCCAGGAGTTGGTGGGAGCCAAGAATATCTAAACTTCTATATCATGTCAGATATCATTTATATCAAAATATTCCCATGCGTACACATCTGTGTGTCAAACCGAAGGCCCTCTGCACACTAGGCAAGCACTCTTCCACTGAGCTACAGCCTGGGCCCTACGTGGCCCCACCTTAGTCTGAGGCTGATTACTTTATAATTAATTAACACTCATCACCTGACCTTGGTAAACCACTTACCCTCCCTGAACTTCAGATGTGTTCATCTGTAAAATGGAGATCATTAGACTTACACTTCACAAGGGCACTGTGAGGATTAAGTATCTGCAAAGCTTCCTGAAGGGTCTTAAAGTCAAAACAAACGCCAGTCAGCATTAGTGCACGTAGCTGTGCTCCCCAGAGGCCTCACTGGTGCAGACAGCGCGGTGACCTTAGTGCCCCCCAGCTGCCCAGGTAACATTGCACTTCTGGTCTAGATTCATTGTTGCAAGCGCTGCCTTTCGGGGGGCGGCCGGGAGCTTCCCCTGGGTTTGTTTCTCCCATTGTTTCAGATTACAGATCAATGATCTTGCCTGTAAAACAGATTCTTGCAAGTTAGGGCTGGCTGCCTATTGTAACCGTCCCTCAGTGAATCAACAGGAACCCAGACTTAGGACGTGAGGGGCAGTCGACACAGGTGATGACGCTTCTTCATCTCTTGGTACACAACAGCACCTGGGTAACACTCCCTCAGTGTGCCAGAGGCAGATGCATTTATTACAAGTGTGGTGTAGTGTGTGATGCGGTGGTCCCGAGGCGGAGGAGTGTGGAGTCCACTGAGGTCTGCAGGTCTCTGTAGTCACGTCCCTCCTGCCTGGGAGATGTCCCATCAGGGAGTGACCTTCAGCTGCGGACTGAGTACCTACCATCAGCTGCGGGCTTCGCACATAGGTGTTTCCAATGCACAAGTTTCCCCAAGGACCTTAGGACTTAGGAGCTCAACTGAAGGTCAGCCTTAGTCACCCAATAAATATTGTCAAGGGAAACGCTACAGAGGGGGTGGGGCTGGTCTACACTGGATGCCTCAGGGCTTTCTCTGTGCCTGTGCACCCCTCCCAGGTGTTCCTCTCACACGCACTTGCTGATGAATGTTTAAAGTCTGGCTCCCTGTAATGATTTATTTACTTATCTTCGTGGTGTTAGAGACTGAACAGAGGGCCTTGTGCACACCACTGAGCTACATCCCCAGCCCTTTATATTTTGGCTTTTTGAGACAGGGTTTCACATGGGTTCAGGCTGACCTTGAACTCACTTTGTAACCCAGGCCTGTCTCAAACTTGCAGTGACCCTCCGCAGCCTCCTGAGTACAGGTATTACATGTGTGCACCACCACGCCCAGCTGCCTTCTTCATTTTGAGACAGGGTCTTGCTAAGTTGCTCAGGCTGACCTCAAACTTGTGATCCTCCTGTCTCAGCCTCCCAACTAGCTGGGATTACAGGTATGTACCATAGTGTCCACAGCTTTTTTATTTTTTTGAGAGGCATCTCACTGTGTTGTCCAGGCACCTCAAATTCTTGGTTCTAGGTGATCCTCCCAGCTTGGCCTCCTGAGTAGCTGGGACTCTAGGCATGTGCCAAGGTGCCTATTTTTAACTCAGTGCTGGGGATTCAACCCAGGGCCTTGTGATGCTAGGCCAGTGCTGAGTTCCATCCCAGGCTGGATATTTTAAATTTTAACAGAGAAATCCAAACTCGGGAAGGTGGAGATTGAATAAATGAATGAATGAATGAGTGCAATTTGGGGCTCCCCTCTGGGCAGGCGGATGCGTCAGAGGAGCCTCTGATCAAGGCTGCTGGCCACTGTGTTTCAGGGCCTCCCAATGGGACACGCAGTCAGACTATGGCTATTTGTTCTAAAATTTGATCTGCACTGTGCTCCATTGACTATAGCCAAGAGATGATGTTGGGTCATGAAACTGGGCATTTTGTGCAGCACAGCAAGGCAGCCCCGAGGCATCACGATGGTGTTTTTACCTGGGAAATTCACCAGCAGCACTTCTGTCCCCTCTCAGGTAAGGTTCCTAAATTATAACCTGCAGGCCACACTAAGAAGCATACAAAAATCTGCAATGCCTCAGCACAGCAGAGCTCTGAAAATAGCAGCTGCAGCTACAAACCAAAGAACAGGCCTTTGTGAAAAGAGTGAAAGAAACTGTTTGTCCTAATCTCATCTTCTAAGCCACAAAGAACTCCCCCCTTACAAAAGTCGTGTCTTCCAGAGAGGAAGGGAATCAATGACATGAACAGAGGGTGCCTGAATCCATCAGGTTTTCCTTTTTCTAAGGACTTAATTTCCCAACCAGAACCAAGAGTGTCTGAACCTAGATTTGCAAAACATGAAAAAACGCCAGGCCCAAGATGCCCTGTATAAACTGAGTGTGGTGGCACATTCCATAATTCCTGTACTCTGGCATGTGCCAGTGCAGGGCTGAGGGGCTGGCTGTGGCCCTGGGAGGGTGCTGGGCCCCAGGCAGTTTGAGGAGGGTGTACAGGACCCTTGCCTCCTTGCTGGGCTCCATGCTAACAATGAAAGGGGAGGCTTATTTTGGCCACAGTTTTTAGAAGTTTCAGTCCATGGTCAGCGGGCTCCAGATTGCAGGGCAGAGCTGTGGCCCGCGTGGAAGAAAGCAGTATCTTGTCCTGGGGGGAGTGGGGGCGGGGGCTGCTTCGGGGTCACAACCCCCAGGGACCCCTCCCTGACCAGGACGTGCCTCCTACAGGTGCGTAGTCCTGGGGCCCCACCATTCAATCCCCCTTCAAAAAAGCCTCATCTATGGGCGCGTGAGGCTTTGGGGTCTGACCAACCGTAACAGGGTGGGGAAGTGGCAGTGGTGGTGGCTGGGTGCAGGTTTCGGAGCCCAGGCGGAAAGGGCTGGCACGTGGGGGTGGGGGGTGGCAAGACCAGTGCTCCGTGACCTGATAAAACATGACATCGCATGTGTGCACTCTGTTGTTTTTTGTTTGTTCCTAGGGCTTGAACCCAGAGCCTCTGAACTGAGCTACAGCCTCAACCCTTTAAAAATTTTAATATTTAAGATGGGTGCGGTGGCGCATGCCAGTAATTGTTTGGAGGATTGCTGTGAGTTCGAGGCCAGTCTGGGCTACATAGCGAGTTCAAGGCCAGCCGGAACTGCATAGCGAGACCGTCTCAAAAAGACAAAAAGTAAAATAAAATTTTAATATTTAGTTATTAATTTGCTTTTGTGGTACTAGGGATTCATCTCAGGGCCTTTACACTGAGCCACACCCCAGCCCCTCCTCTAACCCCCTTTTATTTTTTTTGAGACAGGGTCTTCCTAAGGCATTAAATTACTCAGGCTGCGTTCATATGTTTTTGTTGTTGTTGTTGTTTTGCGGTACCGAAGATCAAACTCAGGACTTTGTGCTTGCCAGGCACCTGCTGGTTCCACTGAACCATATCCCCAGCCCCCTGGGTTTGTATTTGTGATTTTCCTGCCTCAGTCTCCCAGAGTGCTGTGATGACAGGCACACACCACCACCCCGTTTATTAACTTTCCTACTGCTACGACACAAAACCCAACACCCACAACTTAAGAGGGCAGTTTAGTTTAGGCAGCCGTTTTTGAGTTCAGTACATGGTCGGCAGGCTCCAAGAATATGGCACCAGAGCAGAGTTGCTTTGGTCATCATGGGGGGTGCAGCCCAGGGGCAGCACCAGGAGGGACAGGCGTAGGATCAGATCAGCACCCCGCATCTCGGCTGCACACCCAGCTGTCCCAGAAGCATCAGTGCAGGACCAATCAAGCCAACACAACCAAGCTCAACCATCATACTCGGCATTTTAAAAGATGGTGTCTTGCTGTGTGGTCCAGGCTGGACTCAAACTCAAGATCTTCTCGCTCCAGCTCACTAAGCGCTGGGATTCCAGGTATGTGACACTATGCCTGCCTGGGAACATTTTTTACTGTTGGAGAAAGGAGCTCCAGGTAGAAAAAGGGAGAGATTTACCATAAACCTTGTGGTGTTGGGCTGGAATTTAAGGTGCTCATTTGAACCGCTTTCGTGACTGGTACTGAACCTAGAGTCTTTGCACTGAGCTATACACTCAGCCCCACCTGTAAAAATTTTGAAACAGACTCACACTACATTGCCAAGGCAGGACTTGAGCTTGCAAACCCCTTGCCTCATCCTCGTAGAATGCTGTGACTATAGGTGTTTGTCACAGCACTGAGGTGCAGCTGAGGTTTGAATGTGCATCCACGGAAGCAGACACGTGTGCACAAGCGTCTATTCAGAGCTCCATCTGCTGAGGGCCTGGGAACAGCAACACAATAGCAGTGAGCACATCCCTAAGCGCTCAGCTCAGTTTTTCTTTTTTCTAAACTTTTGTATATTTTTGTGGCACGGGCTCTTACGTTTCCAACACCTCTCCTCTAAAAATATCAGAATTCCCTTGGAGGAAGTAGTGACTCCAGACTGGCTAGGGAAAGTACCAGATGAGCCTTGAAGAACTTTTCTTAGAAGTACTCCAAAAAGGGACATGTCCAGAGGTTTCAGAAATCAGTCTTTGGCAGTACTGGGGATTGAACTCAGGACCCTGCACCTGCTAGGCAGGCGCTTATTCCACTGAGCTATATCCCCAGCCCTCAGAAGTCAGTCTGAAGGTGCTCCCACTGACTAAGTCTGGGACAATATGAGCATTCAAATAATAGCAATGAGCTGGGCATGGTAATCCCAGTACTCTGGAAGGCTGAGGCAGGAGAATCTTGAGTTTGAGTCTAGCTTAGTCTCCTAGTGAGACCTGGTCTCAAAATAAAACAATGAAAAGCACTGTAGATGTAGCTCAGTGCAAAGGTGAATCCTGAGTAATGCGAACTGCATGGAACCAAACCAAACCAAAAACCCACAGCGGAGAGCCAGGCGTGGCAGTGCACCCCTGTTACTCCAGCACTTGGATGGCTTTGAGTTCAACGCCAGCCTGGGCTACACCAGTGAGTTCAAGGCCAATCTGCACTACATAGTGAGAGCCTGACTCAAAAACAAAACTAAAAATCTCCCAAACCCTCAATAGATTGTAGTCATTAAATAAAACAAACATCTAAACTGCACATGGTGGTATAAACCTCTAATCCCAGCCATCACAATCCTCCTGTCTCAGCCAAACAAGTAGCTGGGATTAGAGGCATACATCATGGTGCCTGGATCTTACAAAATGTTTATTAAAAGGAAGGTACAGAATGTATCACAGGACATAAAGCAGTGAGAAAAACAGCATCACTTCTAATATTTGTGCTTCATATGAATAATCTGAACCAAATCATAAACACCAACAAATCTCATGTGATAAGTTTACAAAATAACCTGTGTCTTAATTACTTTTTCTCATTGCTGGGACAAAATAGCCAACACCCAACGTTAAAGAGGGAAAGGTTCATTTAGCTCACAGTCTGTGGAGGTTTCAGCATGTGATCAGCTGGCTGCCAGGAAGGGTGGCACAGGGCAACAGTTCATGGTGGCGGAAGACAACAAAAGCCCCCAGAGCAAGAGCTCAGAAAGCCTTTTTTCCTCCCTTATACTATGAGCAGGCTACCCGCCCTAGGGCAGGTGTAGCACTCACACCATCGGCCTGCCCTCCTCTGGCACAGGTTGGGGATGTCCAAAAGTGAGGACCCTAGCCCCCTCCTGAGCAGCTTAAACTTCTCAAGTTGACACAATGTAGCAACCATTACCCTGTGATCTTGCTTTTCTGACAGTCTCACTAAATCCTGAAAGTGCTCAGACTGGACTTGAATTTGGCATCTGCCTGCCTCGCTCAGCATCCCTAAGTGCTGGGATTACAGATAAGGGCCACTGTGTCCAGCTATTCCTGAGTCTTAACGTTTTTTTTTTCTCTTTTCATTATGGAAAATATCTCTACTTTCTTAAATTTGAGTTATTTGAAAAAAAATGCTTATCTTGCCATATTTTCACACCTAGGCGAAATAACGAAAAACAATGAGGCAATTAGAATATTTATTTATTTTGTTTTTTTGAGACCGTCTCACTCTGTAATTTAGGCTGGCCTTGAACTCGCTATGCAGCTCAGGCTGGCCTCAAACTTGTGATCTTCCTGTCTCAGCTTCCTGAGTGCTGTGCTTGTAGGTATGTACCATGATGCCCAGTTACCGATCTTTTGATACTTTAGACAAACATTAGAAGGGGAACAATGTGGGAAAATCCCAGAGAACTGAAGTTTAAAATGGAGGCCAACAGTATTTATGTAACAAGGGCAGCACGTTCGGAAGCTGGTGTTAGGGGAAGCTCCCTAAGAGAGGGTCCTCCCAGCGTGCTTCCCCCGACTGACTGGGATTGTTTGTTATCTTTTACATATGAACTGCAACTGCAAAGCCAAGATACTAGATTTTGCAAATAATTTAATGAAACTTAATAGCAAAGAGATACTTGTACCTAACAACTCCACCCAGAATAAATCTTTCTTTTTTGTGCGAGATCTCCAACCCCAGAACCCTGCACACAGGAAGCGCAGGCAGCCCTCTTCCTTCTTCTGTGGTACTGGCACTAACCCCAAGGCCCTGTACTGACCTACACCCTCGTCCTTTTCCTGTATTCATTTTGAGCCAGAGTCTTGCTAAGTGTTAAGTTGCCTTGTCTGGGCTTGAGCTTGGGATCCTCCTTACTCAGCTGCCCAGAGGATTAGGGTTACAGGTGAGCACCGCCAACACTTGACAAATCCATGTTTTTCAAGTCCTAACTCCTATATATAAAATTCCATTTATTAAAAGATTCATCCAGTTACAAAATGACAAGACTGAGAACTCAAACAACTTGCAAAAAGTTTACGTCGGGGCCGGGGATGCAGTTCAGAGGCACAAGGCCTGCCTGGCAAGCACAGATCCGGACTTCAATTCCCAGGGCCAAAAATAAGGAAAGAATTTACATTAATGTTAATGGGCTTCACAAATAAGACAAAACTGTTTATCTTTATAATAAGTGCATTTTCCTAGGTTCAGGGCTAAAATTTTTTGCATGTTCTTCTTTGCAGTACCGGGCTCAGAGCCTCGGGCCTTGCATGGCTAGGCTGAACTGCACCCTAGTCCTTGTCTGAGCTCTTTGTTGTTGTTGTTTTGAGACAGGATCTTGCTATATAGCTCAGCCTCGCCTCAAACTTCCAGCGACCCTCCTGCCTCAGCCTCCTGGAGCCCTGGGACTACAGGAGTGGGCCATCAAGCCTGGCCCGTTTGAACCCTTGAACTGTCCAACATTAACGACACGCCATTTGAGGATGTTCTTCTCACAGAGCCCGAGCACAGGGAGCCTGAGTCAAATCAGGAGCAGGTGGGACTCTGGCCTCACAGGCGGGGCTGGGCAGAAGAGGCTTTCGGTATTTGCACTGAATCCAAACTCGGTACATTGTCAGCTGTTTTCCCCGGTTCACCTGCAGGCGGCGATCCACCAGGTTCTGTACTTTCTCCAGTCCTGCGGTGGTGAAAAGTGTGTCCAGTTCGTCTGGTTTGGAAAGAGAAGACGAGCATCTGTTTTTCCGCAAAGAAAAGGCATTTTGTCAACTACTTCTCACGCTACAGGGGCACATGGGCGACGCTGCCGTCATGCACCGTGAGCGGCCTCAGCAGAGCTGCTTAGTGAGTCATGCAGCGGTAACAGCAAGTTAACGCTCAGGCTGAGGAAGACTTTCAAAGGGGGTCCTGGAGTCCAAGTTTTGTTTTTAAATTTTAATTTTTTGGGGGAGTTTTGTATATACTTTTTTCCTTTTTTTGCAGTACTGAGGTCCTACCGGTAAGGGCTCTATATTCCTATTCTTCTTATAAAACAACAAAAAACTGTATACAAAAATTTCCGTATCTGTGAAAGCAACCTTTTAGGGGGGTCATCACTTTATGCAAAGGCCCAAAGGAACGACTCCATGAGGACCCCCAAGAGTGGAGTGTTCGGGAAGCCCTGGTGGAGGACAGATCAGGCCACACAGGGAGCAGTTCGGGCTCTTCGCTCTGACGCAGCTGCACCTTAGCACAGCCCGGTGTGTAGGCCAACCAGCTAGAGCGGGAGGAGTCCTGAGAGAGCGGCAGGTTCCCATTTTGGGTAAAGAGAAGGGGGAAAGCAAAGCCATGCGCTGAAGGCCAGTGCGCGCTCTGGCTCTCGGGGCAGTGCATGTGGAGAGCAGCAGGAAGTGCAGGAGAAGGGCTGCGGAAAGGGCAGGCGGGGCCAATGACTTTCCCTGTGGCACACGGCAGACTGCTTGGCCTGGTCTTTTGGGGCCTTTTGGCATAAATGAAGATCACGTTTTCATACCTTGAGTGAAGAAATAAACTCTGGTGCCGTCACCTCTTACATAGAAATTCCCAGACAGACACTGACCTGCAGAGTGACATCATGGCAGTCAGGACAACTTTGGGTCATGTCTTTGAATTTCACCACTCCTCAGGTTGCATCAAGGTATCGATTTCTTGGGGGGAGAGCAGACTCCAGTACTGGTTACGCTCAGTACCCCGCAGGGGTCCGTGGTACTGGTTACGCTCAGTACCCTGCAGGAGCCTGCAGTTCCTCTCTTAAGAGGGACCTGAGCTTTGGCCAAGAGCACTTAAATGGGAATAACCAACTTCAACGTCAGATAATGGACGTGGAAAACAACTTGTTTTATTATCCCACTCTTGGCTTGAATTACTGGCATAAACTTTGCTAAAAAAAACCCGACAACAACAAAAACCCCATAACAACAGAAAGCAAAACAAAAACACCCCACAAGCCACACAGCTGCTAAGTCCAACACAGCCCCATGACTCTTCTGGTGACGCCCCCCTTGGATGTCTCTGTGTGTTCTCACGCGCACACGCACGAGCACACACACACACACACCCTTGGATGTCTGTGTGTGTTCTCACGCACAACACACACACACACACACACACACCCTTGGATGTCTCTGTGTGTTCTCACGCGCACACGCACGAGCACACACGTGCGCGCGCGCACGCGCGTAATTCGCTGTCTGCATTGTGCGCACGCCTTTCCACCTGCCAACCCTCTTGACCTTACAACCTGGCATGTAATCCCTTTATAGCCTCCTGAAGGTCTACCTAACTACATATATATATTTATTTTCTTCCAGCAACTATTACTCACGGGGAAAAGTTAAAATCATCATCTGCACATTGTTTTTGTCACTTAGAATAAAGAACGGAAAATCCTCCAAGATCAGCGGTATGGTGGCCACATTAGGTGTATTTAAAATATGCCTCCATTCAGAGCCATTAACTTTGTTTCCAAGCTTTGGCTTAAACATATATGTTATGTGCCTCAAAACCAAACAAAACAAGGCCCCAAAGGTTTGTTGGACTGAACAACACTAGGCCATGCCATGGCTAAGTGTAAATACTGCACTGTCTCACTAGTGTGAGAAACTGAAAGTGTAAATAAGGACTAAAATGTAAGCTGGGCGTGGTTGCGCTGCCTATAATCCCAGCACTGGGAAGGCTGAGGCAGGAGGATAGCCATGAGTTTGAGGCCAGCCTGGGCTACACAGTGAGTTCAAGGCCAGCCTCAACTGCATAGCAAGACCCTGTCTCAAAACAAAAAACAAAGAACAAAATGTATAATGGGTGCTGTGAAACAGGAAGAAAATAATAGTGGACGGGAACTAGGGAGCGGGAGGGGGAAAGGAAGGGAAAAGAAAAAAAATGAGAAAAGGAGGAAAAAATGGAAACCCAGATTCTGTAAATCAGGAAGGGAAGGACTGAAGGGAGGGTAGGGAAATGGGAAAAAACTTGTATCATGTGCAGGTACAAGTTCCCTATGATGAATGTGATCATTATGTACACCTAAAATGTACTAATACACTTTAATTAATTTACCTTCCTGGCTTCATTTTTTTTTTTTGGTACTAGGAATCGAACTCGGGACCTTGCGCTTGCCAGGCAGGCACTTGTACCATTGAGCTATATACCCGACCCAACTTTAATAAAAAAAAAATAGCTAGGCATGGTGGCGCATGCCTACAATCCCAGCACTTGGGAAGCTGAGGCAGGAGCACCATTGTTAGCTTGAGGCCAGTCTGGGCTATATAAGCAAGTTCAAGGTCAGCCTGCACGGTATAGTGAGACCTGGCTTCAAAAAAAGGCCATGACGTGGCACAGTTGGAGGGAGACGAGATAGAGAGGGAGGAGGTTGACGCTCCAAGCACACCCCTGGCCCACGCCCTCGTTTCGGCATTCGTAGCCTCAGCTTCGGAGACCCATTGCCCAGCTGCAAGGGGTGGGGAACAGTAATGCTGGAGCCACATGGTCTGGACCCGCCCCCACCCATAGCACGATGACAGGGTGGAGCCGGGCGGTCCGCTGTGAGCATATGTGCTCTCCCACCTCCAACCATGGCAGTTTGTATACACCCCTGTATGTTATAGTATAGTCTGAGGCAGCTATATCTCTTGCCAAGGTGAGAGTCCAGGGGTATAGATAAACCCAGGAGTACAGTTATTATCACAGGGAAGAGGACTGATTGAGTGGCAGGGCAACAGAGATGAGGGAGGAGAAAAAACGAACTGATCAAAAGGGCCATCATCTGTGTAACCTGAGTAACAAAGATGAAGGTAACATTATGTAGGACAGCATCCAGAGCTAATTCCCTTCTATGTTCTCTATAATTCTGTATTTCCTCAGTCGTTTCTGTATTAACAGAAGTGAAGATAACTTTATATTATACAGCATCCAGTGCAAATTCCCTACTATCTTCTCTATAATTTGGTATTTCCTTTAATGTTTTTGTGTTAACTAATGTGAAGATAACTATGTAATACAACATCCAGTGCTAATTCCCTCCTATATTCTGTATAACTTTGTATTTTCTGTATTGTTTACGGCTTTTCTGGTTCATATGTCTCCATTCTTTTGTCTTTAAAATAAAATTAAAACAACAACAACAACAACAACAAAAAGGCCATGACGGAGGCAGGTACGACAGTATACGCTTGTAGCCGCAGCACCCTGGGAGGCGGTGGTGGGAGCATCTCAAGTTTGAGCACAGCCTGAGCTACTTGGTGAGACCTTGTCTCAAAAAAAAACCAACAAAAAACCCTAAGAAAGGCCGGGCCTGTAGGTCAGCGTGAAGGCTGTGAGCTCATCCCCAGGGTGGAGGTGGGGAGAAAGAGGCCATCGCAGCTTTGGATTTTTACCAGAAAGGGAGGCGTGCACCTTTTTCTCTGAACTGATGCCAACGTGAAGCAGAATCACCTCTATCTTCCGTGAAGTTTTATTTACTGGCCATTTAGATAGGCTCTTATGGGAACTACTTCTGGAGCGGGCCCCTGGGCCTTCCCCGATCAATTCCATGACAACCCTTTGGAAAGACAGTCTCATCGGTTTTACCCAGTGAAAATCTCTCTTCAATCTGTCACTCGTCTTTCAGTTTTTTTCCCTGCTGGGGACTGAAGTCAGAGCTTTACCCACTGCCCTTAAATTCTGTTCACTCACTTAGCTTGCTGGGAGTTGAACCCCCGGGCCTTGTGCACGCCAGGCGTGTGGTCTACCAGTAAGCTACACGCCCAGTCCTCTTCTAACTTTTTAATGGCATCTTTTGTCATACTGCGTTTGAAATTACTTATGTAATCAAGTGTCTTTCTGAAAATAGCACTTCTAAAGTTAACTGTCTTTCCTTGCTGTAGTCTTTTTCCATTGACCTACATGTTGATGGTCAAATCGTTGCTTTGATTACTGTGGCGAAATACCTTTTTTAAACCGAAGCTGAGCCATGTCATAACGGCCATAATCTCGCAGAAGCATCATCCCTCCAGGCTTCAGAAGCCGGCTCAGCCTGTTTATAGCTTTCTGCATCCTGTGGAACAACACGGCAGGTTAGGTTTCCCTAGGTACAGGGTTCCTTTTCACTGGAGCACAACCCCCCAACAAAAGCGCTTCCTAATATTCCAGCCCTGAAACCGTAGCGCCCCCGCCCTTGCTGTAGTTAGGAGAGGCCCAAACACAACCTGCTCTGGGAACACTGTTATTTCTCTGGCTCACTTCCTTCCTGCCCTGCGATCACACCTGCCTTGGACTCTGGGAGCTCTGGCCACTCAGCATGGGCACCACGAGGGTCTCCCCTGCTGCCCCAGTAGATCCGAGCGTCCAGGGCAGACTGCTCTGCTTCCAGAACGCTGGGGTTACAGGCAGGTGCACCAGGCCTGGTTTAAATGAATTTGCAATTTATGTGGTGATGCAATTGACATGCAAACGAACACTACAGGTCAAGTGCTTTGCCCGATTCTACTTTCCAGGGGCATTGCTCGGTTTTGGAACTGGAATACTCCCCGAAGGCCCATATGAGGCTTGGTCCCTAGCAAGTCCCTGCACTACTGGGATGTGGTAGAACTTTGAAGTGAGGCCTAGGGGAGGTGACCAGGTACTGGGCAGGTACTCAAGGGGACCGTGGGATCTTGCTTGCTTCCTCTTCCTCTTCTGCCTCCTGGCCATGAGGTAGCGCCCCACCCCCCCATGCTTCCCCTACACTGTGCTGCTTTACTGCAGGCCTAAGAGCTACAGGGCCACACAGCCATAGAATGTGGCTTGGAAATCGGAAGTCTGAACACCAATTTTTCTCTATCAGTTGATTACTTCAGGTATCACTTTATAGAGACAGGAGGCTAACAAACGCAGTTTCTTTCAAAAATCATGATATAGGATTAAGCACTGATACATTTGGGAGCACGCATGCTACAAACTTTCAAAAACATTTTAAGGTGTCATAATATTCAGGGTCAGACTGCTGTTACTCTACAGGAAAAGCGGGCTAGAGGACGAGGTCAGCCGCTTTGACTCCAGCACTGCGGAGCCCGGAATGGGTCCCAGGTCGTCTTCAGTCACGTAACGATTTTCTGCTTCCCGTGTACCTTGACCTCTGAAACTAATGACTTCAGAACCTCTGGCCCTGACATCCACAAAGTAGACAGCTGTTTTCTTTCCCCACCCGAGACAGGGTCTCACTATCCAGGCTGGCCTCACGCTTGTGACAACACTCCTGCCTCAGGGTAGATTCTGATGCCTCTCAGAAACTTCACTAATCCCACAGTCTCGGTGTGTGGTGTTTCTAGACTATGGTACATGTCAAGGCCTTTACCTCTGACTCACGCCGTGTCAAGGTACTGTCTGGGATTGGATTGGTCAATGGCGTCTAAATCTCTGATTCTACTGTCTCAGACAGTTTCACGGACATGCACCCGAGTCTGAAGTTTGTCTGCCCTTTTCTTTTTTTTGAGACAGGGTCTTGCCGTGCAGTTCAGGCTGGCTTTGACCTCACTTTGTAGCCCAGGCTGGCCTCGAACTCACAATCATCTTCCTGCCTCAGCCTTCTGAGTGCTGGGATTACAGGCGTGCGCCACCACGCCCAGCTGTCCTTTTCTTCTTTGTATTATCCAGACTGGCCTCCTGCAACCTTCCTGCCTCAGCTTCTTCAGAGGCTGGGCGTACAGGTGTGTGTCGGTGCACCTTGGTTTTTTTGTGTGTGCTACACACCGAATCCAGGGCTCCACATCTAACCAAGCCCCTCCCTCTGAGCTACACCCCCAGGGTCCTGCACACAAGCCTTTAATGATGTCTTCTAAGCTACATCATTTGACTTTCCTTTGATTGAAACCCAATTTTGTGGAATTCTGTACTCAGCTTTTTTTTCTTGAGACAGGGTCTTGCTATGTAGTGCAGGCTGGCTTTGAACTCACTATGTAGCTCAGACTGGCCTTGAACTTGCAAAGATCCTCCCGCCAGGGCCTCCCAAGTGTTGGGATTACATGTGTGCACCACCACACCCAAAAATGAGATAGTATCTAACTGTGGTCCTGGAAGCTTGGAAACAGCAGGCTTCTGGATGATCAGACACTCTGAATTACAGACAGCTCCTCCACCACAGCGGTGAAGGGAAGAACCAAACCTCAAGGTAAACATAAAGGAAACACTTTTTATTTAGACCTCTGTACTTCAATGTCTCTGCCTAAGGATTTGTTTTTGTTAGGCTGTTAGCTAAGGGCCGTAAAACTTACTTGTCTGGAACAACTGCTGAAAGAACAAATATGAGAACAACGACATCAACACTGTTCTCAGGCACCGGGTAACGCTGCTCCTCGTCACAGAGATCATGAACAAAGGCCAAACAGCGAGCTGGGTCATACTCTGAGTTTGTCTGCAGACAAGCAGAGACGCGTGAGTCAGAAAATGTAAGAACACCCGAGAGCTTCCCTTGCTTAAGTGTCACCTGCTGCTACTCCTAGCCGAGGAACCTACTTCTAGTCTGCTACTCCTAGCCGAGGAACCTACTTCTAGTCGCTACAGCACAAGGTTCTCTAGGGAGAGTCGGGGGTGAGCACCGGACCAACCCAGGGAACAGCCTGGAGAATCTAAGTGGTACTTTTAGAACTGCATATTCTAACTCCTTTCATTTTCCACTTTGTCATTATCATGTATGGAGTCAGATCTGGGACTGGAGAATGACCAGGAAAGCAAAGAACAAAACTCTGTAAGGCAGAAGACAAACTGCATTTAAGAAGCACGATTTAAGACAGCTCCCAACTACAGAGTATCACAAAGAGCACAGAAACCCCCAGGAAGATCCACCTCCCCAGATATAAAGCAAGTTAATCTAAACTTAATTACTATGCAGCTGAGGAGGGAAGCCTTGGGGCTCCTCTGATCCTTTTGTTTGTGTTTTGAGACAGGATCTTGCTACATAGGTCGGTTTGGGGCAATCTCCTGCCTCAGCCTCCTGAGTGCTGGAACTGTGTGTGCCATGACGTCCAGCCACTCATCAGGTCTTCAGCTACAATGATAATTCAAAGAACTGCAACTACCACTTCCTGAGCTCCCGAGTGATGGGCAGCACAGATTATAGTAAAAGACACACTTTATGGCAGCTTTCCGTCGTGTCCCACTTCTCCAAAAACGTGCCTTGTTCCTCACTGACTAGAGCAGAGTCAAACCGGGCAGGTGGATTTGAGTTAGGCTGTGTCAACCAGACTCCGGGACGTGGCACCGGGGCCAGTCTTTCCGGCGAGGGTCTGAATGAGATGGACTTGTCCGGGCTGGGTTAAGTGCAAATGCAGCAAACCTCCGGGAAAGACGGTCTGACAACACAACCAACCCATGGGCACCCACCCGAGAGGGCAGCACCAGGAGCCTGGGGGGCCGTGACAGGAGGGGAGCCTCGTCTCACCAGCGCCCCGTCCCTGGAATGTGATGCCTCTTCGGGCCTGGGCTACACAGTGATCCCGTAAGTTCTATGAACTCCCCTTCTGTGCTTGAGTTTGTCTACACGTTTGTTTCTTGTAGCTTACCCGACTGAGCTAAGGCATTTCCTTTTTTCTTTCTTAAGGCAGGGTCTCGCCACACAGTCCACGCTGGTCTCAAACTCATGGCGCTCTTCCTGCCTCAGCCTCCTGACTGAAGGGATGACAGGTGTGTACCGCTAGCCCAACCCCCAGCCTTTTTTTGAGACTGGGCCTCACTACGTAGCTAAGTTGCCGGGGCTGCCTCAGCCTCCCGGAGAGGCGGGGCTACAGGCATCTCCACGCTAGGATGGCTCATCTCACTTCAGTCCCTTAAAGTAAGTCTGGGGGCGTCCAGAGCCCCGGACACAGGTCTGCGTGTGAGCGTGCGGCTCTTTCTTCAGTAAGTCTTTCACTTCCAGGCCATAATACAGGAACATGGTGACTCTGACTTTTAGGCGTCAACCTTTCCCACCAATTACTAGCAGTTGCTGAGAGGAGCCATGCACTTACCTGGACCAGTTCTACCGCTGTGGAAGAAAAATCACAACAATAAACGAAGAGGCCTGGGTCACTGCAGTGGGTAGAAAAAATGCCACAACAGTTAGTTACCAATGGGACCACGTCTACGGTCTTCAGGGTGCAGCAGGCAACCTATCAAATGGCAAAAATATTGTACCACTCGTTCAAAGAAACTGCTTGTTAGAACATATTATATTTTGGTCAAGAGCTTTTAAAACTACATCGTCATTTAGGTCCTGCAGCTCTAACTACTGTAATACTAGTTTTATCAAGTGACTGATGAGTTTTAAAATAACCTTTTCTTTGTCCACTAAAATCTGCTTTGCCTTTAACCCAGGCCTTGGCCGACGGACAATGAGCACCTCTGTGTCTCTCTTCTCCGAGCTGCTGCGGCATTTTCTCCACGCTAGGACCGCAGCTGTGTTTGCTCGTCTCACTGCACAGCGATGTGACGGCAGAGACTACGTCTTTCACTTATTTCTTCACCAAATACTCACTGACGGCCCAGGAAGCGCTGGACGTTATCCCAGATGCCGGGGAGGCAAAAGGGAACAAGGGAAAATCCCAAGGCTGATTTTTCTTGTTATCTTTCATGTGTAGCACAAGGGTCGGCATGGGCAGCAATATACAGAATGTTAAACTGGTATCAATAACTATTAAATTGGTTTCAAGGATAAACATGTTTACTCAGAAAGCATCAAAATATAAAACTTGTAATTTATTATTTAAAAAAAAAACGGTAGGAACCTCTGACAGAAAGTTAAATTAACAAAAGAAACTTAGAAAGGTTGCAGTGACTGCAGAGTGACACAATGGGACTATATGAACCGGAGAAGTTTTCCACAGGACCTGACCTAGGACCTGAGGGAAGGAAACATCCAGTGGAAACGCAAGAGGACATTTCGGGAAGGCCCTCACAGAGTCAGGAAAAGACGTGGAGAGTGTGACCAATTTATTGAGGGATAAGTAACAACGTATACTTCTAGGATATTATCCTGCAGAAGGCTTCGACAATCCCGGTAAACCGAATGAGATTGATTCACAGGCAGCAGAAAGCCTGGGCCAACTCTACGCAAGTAAATTACATCGGCAGTAAATTCTAATAAGGTGCTGCGTGCAGTAATCTTAAGCGGCACAACCTCAGGAACGGAACACGTCACGGAGCCAGTTCTGTTCACGGCTTTACTATATGACTTTAGGATCATTTAACCACACTGGATCAGGTTACTTATCTATAAAATGGGCTGACATGCTACATTCTAAATTTCTTTTCAGCTCTAAATTTTCGTGGTTCTATTAAATATCTAGTTGCCTCGGTGGTATGTAAATTTCATGGGTTCAATCCCTAGCGCTGTAAAAATAGTAATAAAACAGTTTGAATTAAAAAAAGCGGCACAACCAGACTGGAGGTGTGGCCAGCCGTAGAGAACTTTCCTAGGGTGTTTCTCGCCTTGCAAGACGCTGGGTTCAACTCTCCAGCGCCACAAAACAACACAAGGCACAATTAAGCTATGGAGAAGGTGCCATCTCCATTTATTTTTCGCTTCATTGCTACCTTTTGTTTTCATTGATAGCTCTTTTTTATTTCACTTTGAGACAGGATCTCACTAACTTGCCCAGGTTGGCGTTAAATGTGTGACCCTCTTGCCTCAGCCTACTGTGTGGCTGGGATTATAGATGATGTGTCCAAGGCTATAATTCTTCCACTTGACATGCACTGCTAAGAATGTACAGAACATGAAGCACCTTCATGTAGGTCAGCTTTCTCCTGGGCATGATGCAGCAGGCTTGTGATCCCGGTAATCTAGGAAGCTGAGGCAGGAGGGTCACAAATTCAAGCCAAGCCCTGGCAACCTGGTGACTCAGCAAGACCGTATCTCTAAATGCAAAATAAAAAGGGGCGGGGGATGTAGCTCAGTGCGAAGGCCCTGGGTTCAATCCCCAATACTGGGGTAGCGGGGAGTCCGCGTTGTCAGCTTTATCACAGGAGGAATGGCAGCCTCGCCACCCACCGCTCCTCACAGAAGACCGAGAGGAAAAACGGGGCCGTGTCAGGTTTTATTATTTAAAAAACTGTGCGCGCGCGCGCGCGTGCGTGTGTGCGCGCGTGCGCGCGCGTGCACATGTGCGCGCTGCTGGGGATCAAAATTAGGCCCTTGCGCACATTATGCAACTGCTCTGCCACTGAGCCACAGCCCCAACCCCAGCCTGATATTATGTATGTATGTGTATGTATTTACGCATGCAGTGCTGGGTCCTGAGCACAGGTCCTTGATGTACCAGGCAAGCGCTCTACCACTGAGCTACACTTCCCAGCCCTGGTAACCGGTCTTAAATCTCACTGGTTTCCCTGACAACAAAGGTAACACACACCCATCAATGGATAATACAGAAACCTAAATCTCCTCTGATCCTTGCTCCTTGTTGATCACTATTCATAGTTTGATATAGTAAATGGTTTATTTTTTATTTTTTTAAGTCTCACTATACAGTTCAGGCTGGCCTGGAACTCAGTACATAGCCCAGGTTGGCCTCAAATTTGTGGCGATCCTCCTCCCTCAATATCCCAAGTGCTGGGATAACAGGTGTGTGCCATCATACCAGGCTTTGATTAGTAAAAAGTTTTTTTGTTGATGCTGCTGTTTATTTTTTTGAGACAGGGTCTCACTATGTAGTTTAGGCTGGCCTCAAACTCAGTGATCCTCCTGCCTCAGCCTCCTGAGTGCTGGGAATACAGGCGGGGCACCACTATGGTTGGCTGACACAGTAAAAATTTTGAAAAAACAAAACTATGTTTTCTTTTCTTTGCTGTCATATAAATTTGACACATTGTACTTACTTGTTAGTTTGTAAAATTGGAAAGACTGTGTTTCCTACACCACAACCAACCTGCAGATAGAAATAAGCTATTAATCATAGAACCGAATCTACTATTTCCTTAAATCTATATAATCAATAACCAACAGTAATTAACCTTGTGCAATTATAGTAAAGAAGGTATAGTACTCAAGTGTAGTACTCAGGTTATCTCCTTTTTTTGTGTGGGCTGGCCCCAGGAACTCACGTGTGCTAACGAGGTAGGCACTACCACTGAGCTATAGCTCTGTCTTGACCTCAGGGACCCTGAGGGACACAACCATAAAAGACAGGGCTTTCAAACCAGAGGGGAATTGGTCTAGAAAAACACATGGGCTCTGCCTTTACTTTTTGAGTTCTAGCAAGTGGTCCTGTAGACAAAATATATTCTCTTTTCTTCTTTTTCTTGTATTTTTGAGACAGGGTCTCAATATGCAGTTCAGGCTGGCTTTGAACTCACTTTGTAGCCCAGGCTGGCCTCAAACTCACAGCATTCTTTCTGCCTGGGCCTCCCGAGTGCTGGGGTTATAGGTGTGTGCCACCATGCCTGCCTTGAGATGAAATAGCTTCTTACTGAGCTCCATTATATGATTACTGGACAAAGAGATCAAGTTGAAAAGTTTAGAAAAAGAGCAGCATGACAACGCTGTTTTAAATACAATGCTGTATGGGGTAGTAAAAACAGTAACAATTTACCGAGGGCTTACTATGTACCAGACCCTGTCTTTAGCCATTTTACAACACCATCTCCACCTTGGCAATTATGAAGCTGAGGGGCTTGTGCAAGACCACACCAGAGGGGCTGTGTGCATAATACGACAGTTTAACCCCCTACTGGCACAGTCACATGGGGTTACCTCAAGTATGCGGTAGGTGGCTGAGGATCCAGGAGGCTTATCAGCACAAATCTGCAGGTGGCCAAAGTTCTGAGTGACAGCCTCGCCCTCAGCAGGTGTCTGTGTTTTATGTTCCAGGCCAGTTGAAGAACACTTTGTTAAGCCAGGTCCATCCTTACTGTTCTGGCAGTCAGAGATTTCATCCTTTTTCTTCTCCAAGAGCAACTCCTTCAAGTGATCTTGGTTTTGGCTAGGTGCCAGCTCAGGGAATTCCGTAAAAAGCCAATGTCTATCCTTGAAAAACCCGTTTTCATGAATTTTGTAGAAGTCGTTCCAATATTTATGGGCATTAACCTCATAATCAACTGTAAACATTTAAAAACTTTTATTAGGTCTCAAAAACTTGTATCTAATGTTAACTTTCCTGCTTCAAAGACACATTAGCACTAGTTACTCATCTCTTTTCTCCCTAATGTTTAGAATCTGGTCACTTCAAATCTAGTGTCAATGCAACTTCTAAGCAAACCCTAAATAATATAAAAGGTACCGCCTCTAAAATGTTCACCTGATCACGTGGTTACCATCAACACGATTTAAATTCAATCAGCAGAAAATAGTTACTTTCCCCTAAAAATCACCACGAAAAGCCCTAAAAACTAAAGCAAAGTATTCCCAATGTCCCGGTTAGATTTTGTTAAAAAGCCCCCCTTTGGCCTCCTCTCCTGTCCCCTTCCCCTCCGGTTCTGCGTCAAGCCAGTAAGAAAGGATCTTGGCGGCCGCAGTTCTCTGGGCTCTCCGGGAGGCGCATCCAGCCCTACGCGGGCCGCGGATACCCTGAAGTCCCGCTCGGGCCCACCTTGTTTCTCTTGGCACACCCGCTGGGCACTGTTCTCCTGCACTTTCCTCTCGGCCGCCGCAGCTTGCTCTTCCGTCCACTCCACATTGTCCCTGGGAAAACCAAACGTGCAGCTTAGGGGCCTCAGTCTCAGCTGGGGGAAATGGGAGTCGTTGGCTGGGGAGCGCCTCTCCCCGGGAGGAAAGCACCTTGGGTAGGGTAGAAGGACAGTGGCCGAGCTGTCAAGAGCTTCACGAAGCGCTCAGGAACGGCGGGACGGGGGCGCGCTGCAGGTCTGGCGAGGGGCAGGGCAGTTACCAGGCATTGTGGTGGAAGACATGCGACGGATCGCTCAGAAAGCGGTTCCGGAACTGCTCCCTCTTGCAGTCCGGGGCTGCAGGACCACCCTCGGGATACGGGTCCGCCATATCACCGGAACCGGAAATGCCTTCTTTCCGTAACGCGACAACTTCCGACTGGTCACGCCCCTTCCGGAAAAAGTGCGGCGTCTGGGCGGGAAAAGAGGTGGGAAGGGCAGGGCGGCTCCGAGGTCCGGCTCCTGGGTGGCGCCGGTTTCCTCCCGCAGGGCGGGTCCTGAGTCGGGAAGAGGTCTCTGGGGAAAGGGACCAAGCCGGCGGCTGCTCTCCCGGAGTCGTTTCTCCTCGGGGAGGCGCTGCTGGATGTGCACGCTGGGAAGAAAATGGGGGAGCCTTGGGCTGGACCGGAGACAGTTTGGCCGGTTTCCCTATAGGTAGTTGTAAAAGAGGATTTTTTTCTTTTTTCTTTGGTGGTACTGGGGGATTGAACCTAGGAGCTACATGCACTGCCAAGCCTTTAAAACAGTTTTCATCACGAGATAGGTTCTTGCTAGTCGCTGAACCGCCGGGGCAAGGCTGCAGCTTGCCGCGCTCCCGCCGCAGCTCCCCGAACGCCGGGGTGATGGGCGCGCGCTGTCGAAACGGAGGAAGCTCGCGATCGCTCCGGGGACACAAGGGCATCTAGACCCCCTGTGGAGTTGGTAGCCAGGAAGAGGCGATTTCCCAGCTTCTGTAGTCAGCTGCTCACGTTTTCTGTTTTGGGGAGTGGTCGGGATTTGGGCGGTTGTGAACTGAATTCCGAGAAGTCGAGGTTTAACCATCAACTCAAATAAACAAGTTTTAAAAAGTTGGATAATCAAATAAACAAGTTTTAAAAAGTTGGATAATCTGCAGTTTTCAGTCTCCATGACCCGGCTTAATTACCACCGTCAAGACTGTAATACATCTACGTAGTTTGTAATAGTAATTTTCAGTCTTATATCTGTTTCTATTTTTGCCACAAGAACTTAGAAGAAAGTATGCTGTTCATGCAGAGTTGGCTGAGAAGACGTGCAAGAGATGTATTGCTATACTTATTTTATATTTTTTGTATTGCTATCTTCAGAAAGGAAAGAAAGGGTTAGTTGAACAGCGCAGAGCTAGACAATGGTACGTTGGTATTCCACTGCAGATTAATTGATGGATTTTGCAGTAGTAGAGATTGACCTCGGCTTTTGCGTTTACCTACATAGCCACCCGCTTTAAAATGTCTTACTTGTTTTTGAGGCGGGGTCCCAGGCTGCGCTCAAGTTTGCGATGCCCCCGCCGTAGCCTTGCAAAGTACGGTACTGGGACGTGCGCCATCATGCTTGGCTTTTCATTGTACATACTCCTTTTATTTATTTATTTATTTTGGAGACAGGGTCTCGCTATGCAGTTTAGGCTGAACTTGAGCTCACTTTGTAGCCCAGGCTGGTCTTGAACTTGCAGTGATCCATGCCCAGATGTACGTTCATTTTATAGGTAAACGTAAGGGTAAAGATGACATTACTAGCCAGGCATGGTGGTGCATTCCTGTAATCCCAGCACTTGGAAGGCTGAGGCAGGAGGATCACTGAGTTCAAGGCGAGCCTGGGCTACAAAGTGAGTTCAAGGACAGCCTGGATTACTAAATGAGACTCTTATCTCCAGAAACAAACCAAAAAAACCCCAGACATTACTTTTCCCACCAAAGTGGGAACAAGCTGTAAGTTCTCTCTATGAAGAAAAAGACACGAGTTTATTAAAAAGATAGTGAGGAACATATAGTATATTTAAAGGCAAAATACTTTTTATCAGGCCAGGGTTATAGCTCAGATTCCCGGTACCAAAAAAAAAACAAAAACAAAAACAAAAACTTTTGTCATTCTTATGATCTTTTGAACATTTTGAACAAAAGCTCCTTTCCAAAAACCAGGTGCAAGGATTGCTATCGTTTCTCAAGGCCAGCTCTGTGCAGATATGATGGTGGACTTACGCTTATTTTTGACAGGTTCTCTCATGTAAAGGCTTTTTCCCCTCTTCCTCACTAAAAGCTGTGTTTTCCCTTTCAGCACGTCCACTACGTATTTTCTTGGAGAAAGCTGAATCTCTGTCTTCACTTGAAATTACTGTATTAGTTTCATAATTGAAGCCACTCAAAATGTCCAGCCCTTGGCCCTTTTTTGTGAAACACTTATTTTTTAAATTTTAATTTATTTTTATTTTGTCTTTTTGAGACGGCCTTGCTATGCAGTTGAGGCTGGCTTTGAGCTCACTGTGTAGGTCAGGCTGGTACGATCCTCCTGCCTCAGCCTCCCGAGTGCTGGGATTACAGAGGTGTGCCACCACGTCTGGCTTTGAAACACTTTTTACAAAGTACGTTAAACATGACTGACTTGAGAAGTTTGGAAAACATGGTTTGAGTTTTCCTGAGTCAGATGCTATGCTGTTTCAGAGGAGCTGAGGGTCCCTCTGGTGGTGAATAGTGGTAACTTCTAGTTCTGTGGGTGGCCTGGTTTCAAAGCTAAAGGTTAATTTAAGACCTCATTCTGGATTATTCCTTCGGGTGTTAGCCGGGGACAAAGGCAGTTAATCGTTTTATGCTTTTCTTTCAGTTGCCTTCGGTGAGACCTCTGGGCTGTTCACCCATGTGCTGTGGAACTGAAACCTGGGCTGGGTCCTTGAACCCTAATTTGCTCTACTTGAGCTGTCATAGGACCCGGACAGCCTTTTAGCAGCCCGAGATAATTGTATAAGCTGGTTTAACAACTTTAAAAATAGCTTGCGTTTCTTTTTTTTCTTACTGCAAGGCAAATGTTTATTATAAAATGCTTAGAAGGTATAAAATGAAGGAAAAATTTCCACCATTCATTTAACTCATTAACACTGTGTTATATCCTTTCTTTCAACCTTTTTTCCTCCTAATTTATATAAATAAACGTCAAGTTAAAAGAATTTCAGAACAAACTGTTCTGTGCTTTTTTTTTTGTTGGTCTGTGCTAAGTGGTGCGACCAGGGCTTCACCCTGAGCTGCACCTCGGGCCCTTTTTATTTTCTCGGTGGAGACAGGCGCTCAGCAAGCTGTCCCGGCTGTGCGCAAGCCCGTGGTTCTCCTGCCTCAGCCTCCCAGCGCTGTGCCGCCACACCTGGGGTTTGTTGTTTTTTTAATTTTAGAAGTTGTTATTAATACATGTTTGCCCGTAGGCATGGTGATCTGTATCCCACTCGTCAGCCACCACAAGGTTTATTATCCCCTTTTTTAAAACTTTAAGACAAGGTCTTGCTAAATCACCCACGCTGGAGTTGAACTCTCTGTTTCCGCTCCATCCTCATAGACTGCTGGGATTGCAGGCCTGTGCCCCTGACCTACAGCTTGCAACTTGTTTTTTAACTTAACAGTTGCAAACACTATCTTTTTGCTTGAGGTATCCTTTTGCAGCATCACTGTAATGGTCTCTGGTGGTTTTATATAGCTGTAGCAGGACATACTGAACATTAAAGCGACTTTTAAGTTTCTTACCCTGGGAGGCGATTATGTAGCTGTAGTTCCAGCGACTTGGTAGGCTGAGGCAGGAGGATGGTTGAGTCCCAAGTGTGAGGCCAGCCTGACCAAAAGAGTGTGGGTATTTCTGGCCTTGAACTCTAGGCGATGCTCCTGCCTCAGGCTCCCGCGTGCTGGGACCACAGGTGTGTGCTACCACGCCTGCCCTTCTCCTTTATCACTTCCCGCTGTCTATGGCTGTGCCCACAGGGGAGGCCTCCTTCACTCCTCTCCTGTGCAGGGATTCAGTTGTGTGTAGAGCTGAACCTACTCAGTGGCCGAGGAAGACTGGAAATGACGGGTCCGAGGGTTGGTGCGTTGTCACACGGCTCAAACAAAGCAGCAGCAGCCAGCTTGTAAGTTTTAGAGACTGCAGACAAAGGTTTCTCTTGGGGCTGAACTTGGGGCGGCTGAGGCCAGATGGCCATGCACTTGAGGCTGGCGTGGAGTACAGAGTGAGTTCAAGGCCACCCTGGACAATATAGTAAGACCTTGTCTCAAAACAAAAACAAAACCAACACGCAACATATCCTTGTAACTAATTTTGTATATTCCTGGCTATTTCTTTAGGATTCATTTTTGGAAGGGAAGTTGCTGAATCAGTGGTTATAATTAGCTTCATTACTAAGCTCTTTGAGATCAAGACATTTTATCTGTTTGTTCACTATTTAAGTCCTAGCTCAGCATACAGTATGCAACTCAGCAAACTGGTGAGTGAATGGATAAGTAAGAGTTCAATTTACAGTGTAGCATAGACTGGCCTCAAACTCACTGCGATCCTCCTGCCTCAGCCTCCCAGAGTGCTGGGATTACAGGTGTGCGCCCTCATGCGAGGCTCTGTTCCTACATTGTATTCCATCGGAGGTGCCAATTTATACTGTCATTTGCAGTGTGTGACATTGTAATAGTAAGAGTTGGTGTAAGTTTTCATTTTCTAGGACAGATCTACTTAACGGTATTTTGGGATAAGGGTGGTGGTGCATGCTTGTAATCCCAGCTCTTGGAAGGCCGAGGCAGGAGGATTGCCACAAGTTTGAGACCAGCTTGGACTACACAGTGAGCTCAAGGCCAGCCTCAACTACACAGCAAGACCCTATCTCAACAAGCAAAACAAAACCCCCAAATCAAAACAATGCAAAAAACCAGTATTTTGTCCTGTCATCCATCGATCTAAGAAGATAGTCCAGTAATTCTAATATTTTGGCATCCAAATTACATCTCCCAGATTCTGTTACACCCACAGCAATTCAAACAAGTCTTGTTGGGGCTGGGGATGTAGCTCAGTGGAATAAGTGCCTGCCTGGCAAGCGCAAGGTCCTGAGTTTGATCTCTGGTATAGCACAAAAAAAAAAGAAGAAAGAAGTTTCTTGTCAAACCATTAAATCTTTTTTGGTCAAAAAATACGGTTACTTATTTATAAGGTTAGTTCATTTCCCAAGAATTATAACTTTTATAAAGAAGTTGTTATTTTGTGTGTATGTTGATGTAGTTTTGGAGATGTAGTCTTTGTGTTTTGCTCAGGCTGGGCTCAGGCTGTCCTGCCACAGCCTTCCGAGTAGCTGGGACTATAGTCATGTGGCACTGTGCTCAGCCTGCAGATGTAGTTAGACACTTCTGAGTGTTCAAGGTAGCACAGAATTATATGAAGCCTATTTTAGTGAAGAGTTTTGGGGACATTAACTTCATTGCTTTTTCCTGGAATTTTATACTTTTGTTCATAACCTGTCCTTATCAGTATCTTTTTATATATTTATTTATTTAGAGACAGGGTCTTGCTATGCAGTTGAGGCTGGCCTTGAACTCTGTGTAGCCCAGGCTGGTCCCAAACGCATGGCAATTATTCTGCCTCAGCCTCCCCAGTGCTGGGATTTCAGGCGTGTGCCATCACACCTGATTCATTTTCTTTTTTGTGGATCATGTTTTTCTAGAATAATGATGTAAAAATATTTTTTCTATATGGTAGTTGGGATGAGCCTTAGCATGCACCTCCAAACTAATCACTTGTATAATTGTTACAAACAGTTAATGTTCAGTGCCTGCCTGCAAGTGTGAGGTCCTGTGTTCGATTCCCAGTATCCCCCCAAGCCCCCCTAAAACCACATAGTTGATGTCATTCCTTACATTTTTAGATCCAAAGTAGCATATTTAGTTTTCTGATAGTAGATCAGAAGGTTAATATAAGATTTAGCGTGGGATCACTGACCCTTCAATACATGCAAATTAAAACAACCCTGAGATTCCATCTCACTCCAGAAAGAATGACTATGCAACAAATGCTGGCTGGGCTGCGGGGAAAAGGGACCCTTCCCCACTGTCGGTGGGAGTGTAGGCTGGCGCGACCGCTGTGGAAATCAGCGTGGAGACTCCTCAGAAAACTAGGACTGGAGGCCCCATTTCACCCAGCTGTTCCCCTTCTGGGTATTTTCCCAAAAGAATTAAAAGCACCATATCATAATGATATCGGTACACCCATGTTTATAGCAGTGCAGTTTGTCATAGCTAAATCTTGGAAACAGCCCAAATGCCCATCACCTGACAAATCGATAAAGAAGATGTGTTTTCTTTATATAATGGAGTACTACTCTGCCATAATAAAGGTTAAACATGACATTTATTGCTAAATGGATGGACCTTGAGACTGTACTCTTAAGTGAAATAAATCATGCATGTGGTAAATATTTCATTGCTTCACTTCTGTGAGAAACCAGAAGTGTAAATAAGAACTAAATTGTCCAAGAGATATGGTGATATGGGAAGAAACTGCTCAAAAGGAAAGGGAAACTTAGGGAAGGGGCAGAGGAAAGGAAATCTGAGAAGAGGATAAAGTGGAAACAAAACTTTGTAAATAAGAAGAGGGAAGAGGGGTTGAAGGGAGGGAAGCGGAATGGGAGGGGAACAGAAAGATAAATCAAGGTGTGTTATGTACAGGTGCCAATTCCCTATGATGAATGGGCTCACTGTATATACCTAAGTTATACTAATTAAACTTAATTAAAAAATGATTTGGTAAAGTCCCAAAGTTGTCTGTTTCTCTGTGATCAACCCTCAAGACCCATGGAAAAATGCCCTATGCATTCCAAGAGTGGGACTAGGAAGAACTGAAATGTCACGATTGATGTATACTTTACCATTAATCAGTAGTAAATTTTATGGAGTGTAAATTTCACCATAGTAAAAATTACAATCCTCACACAATCTTGCCATGTATATGATATATATCATATATACATATATGATTAGACTCATTAAGGAACAACAACAAATTGGGTGGATGAAGTCAGCTATTTGCAGGACAGAGCCAGGCAGTAGGTGTGGAGGTATGTGGCTGCGGAGCCTCAGCAGTACCCATATTGAATCAAGGTTCCTGGGGCGGGCCTGGCGATATTCCCTGAAACGGCAAGTTTATCTGGCAAGTGCAAGGTCCTGAGTTTGATTCCCGGTACCAAAAACCAAAAACGAAAAACATAAACTATACACGAGTGTCTGCCTGAAATGGCAAGTTTATAGTCATGTGCTGCCTCTGGCTTCTTTCACAAACATTTGAAAACTGAATTTCATTTACAGTCACCCAAAACCCGGATGTTTATTCCTTAGGATCTCAGAAGGCATGATTTTTTTTTCCCCTTTCTGGGGAGGTCTGTCACTTTTAGGCCAGGTGGGGGCAGCACGGTACAGCTGGAACTAACAGTGTGACACCTGTTGACTTGCAAAGATTTAGGAAAACGAAACCATTTTATGAGTTAAGCTTTTTTACTGGTTGGAATCCAAAAGATGTCAACATTTCCAGCTGCTAAGAACGTACTAGAGAAAAGCAAGAAGCCATAATTTTGATAATTATGAAAAAGTAGTTTTCGATGAGCTGTTTAGAAAATGTAGAAATTTCACTGTTGAAACCCTCTGAAACTTTTCCGTTTTCTTTTCCTTTCGGTCTCAGAGTCACATTCACTGTTATCTGATGAGGAAGAGAATCCAGAGCGGGGGTAGGAATTTCTGTTCACATAAGCATTATACAACCGCAAGTCCTTAGGAGAGAGTAATTCTTGGCAAATGTTCCAGGACCATGTATAGGTAGAAAAAGTGTCATAGAAAGACTCATTCTTAGTGTCTATTCCAATCAGATCCCCTCGGATCTTCTGCCAGAGGTTCAGCATTCCTTTCTGGTGTTCGAGGGCAACCCCTAAATGGTAGGTGTCTGTAGCTTTCTTCACCTGCAACGAGAGGACAGTTCACCTGCTTATCTGAAGGTAGTTTACCTGCTGTTTGAATAAAAATCATGTTAGGGCTTGTGTGCAGATGTCCCCCCAAGCCTCGTCCGGTCACAGTGGGGCTTTGCAGAGGTGGCTGGATCCAGAGTGTGTGGTGCTGGGATTGATTCATGATGCAATGCTAGGGCAAAGGATGCTGGGATGAAGGGTGCCGGGATGAAGGGTGCCGGGATGAAGGGTGCCGGGATGAAGG
>PVLD010012831.1:0-58564 GCA_004027595.1 Dinomys branickii
GACCACTTGCCTACAAAGTCCCCAAAACTGTCTTTCTTTATAGCTGAATAATATTCCATTATATAAAAATGCCACAATTTTTTAATCCAGTCTTCTGTGGATGGACACTTGGGTTGCTTCCACATTTTAGCTATTACAAATTGCGCTGCTACAAACATGGGTGCACATATATCAGAGTGATATGATGTTTTCAGATCTTTTGGGAAAATACCCAGAAGAGGAATAGCTGGTTTGAATGGAACCTCTAGACCTAGTGTGCTGAGAAATCTCCAAACTTCTCTCCACAGTGGTTGCACCGGTCTGCATTCCCACCAGCAGTGTAATAGAGTCCCTATTTCTTGGAGGATATTTTAGACCTGAACCATGACACCTCCTATTGCACTTGGGTGACGAATGAACTTGTTAACATGGCTTGCAAGGCCCACATTGTACATGTCCTGTGGTCCTGTCCATCCCCCATCTCTGAGTCCCCAGGGCTAGCTACAGGGTCTTAGCATATTCCCCTGCTCCAACCAGAGCGAGCTTCTCTGTGGATCATCTTGTTCCTCTCCTTTGTCTCCCTCAGGCGTGCCTCCCTCCAGAAAGCCCTGCTGGCCTGTCCTGCCAGGGGGCCCGGTGTGGGCTCTCCCAGCTCCACCCTGGCACCTCGCAGTCTTAGTCTCCCACGGTCTCACCTTGGCTCTGTGAGAATCTGAAGAGTCTGCTGCCCTCATTGGGCCATAAGCTCTATAAGGACAGGGGCCACATCCTTCTGTCACTGTTTCTCTTCATGCCTAGTGCATGAAAGAAGCACCTTCTGATTAGACTTTTCTATCTGCTGGGGTGGTGGACGAGAAGGCAGGAGGAGAAAAAGAGCCCTTGTCTTCAGCATGACTGGAGTCCAGATCCTGCTGCATCACTGCCTCAGGCTTGGGGCTATCATCTGAGCGCAGCAGCGATGACACCACCTCACAGCCTTGTCCTGAGAATATGGGGCATGCCTTGCACAGACTAAGTTTCTTCATCTACATCGGTACCACTTAACCATTCCAAAACCCTATTGGTGTCATCTTAAAATCCCTCTTCAACACCGCTTTGCAGCAATGGGTTCCAAAGCAAGAGGCTCAGGTCCTGGGAGGATTTGGTGAGAAGAGGTGGGGGAGAAGAAGGCGGACCCTTGAGAGGAAGGGCTGCTAACATACGGAAGAGAAGACACCTGCTATTACAATTCACTTTTAATATCATCTTTATAAAACTTCCATTTCTTGGATATGTTTTAGGATGTCAACAATACTTGTGAGACAGTGCTTCACTGTGTCACTGAAAAGGAAAGAAATAACTTTTCTACCTCCTTTGGAGCAGTGTTTCTCAGGAGGCCGGCTAGGGAACACTTCACTTAAGCAATTAGGCTTGATGTTGGGGACAATGAGGGATCTTTGGGATTTTTGAAGCAAGGTGATAATAACATGATTACTATTTCTAAAGCTTAAAATAACTGAGCTAGCAGCAGAGAGTAGGATGAATTACACCAAGTCAGGCTGCACATGGGCTGACAAGTTAGGAAACTACTGTCAAATTGTAGGTGGAATAGGTAGGTGGGGGTGGGAGCTTATGTCACTGTCATAGAACAGAACTAAGTCGAACTTAGCCCAAATGACTAAGCTGATTATATTGAGGATAATTGACTTTCTGATCAGGTTTCTTTGTAGAAAAGTATTCTTCTAGAAAAGGATTTATGAGATATTTCATTTTCTTTTAGCTGTAAAATCCATAAAGATTTCCCCTGCAATTTACTTAAATTTATTGTATATGGAAAACTGGTTGTGTAGATGTAACATTTTTTATAGATTTATATTACTTAAACTTAATAATTCTGTATAAAAATGTAAACTACATTAATACAGTTAACATAAATAGCCTATAAGTACATAAAGTATGTGCTCAATTTTTTTTTACCTATGGGGAATATTACCTTGAAAGCATGGAGACCATAGATGAAGCTCATCTAAATGGGTTGAGTGTTTATTCTCTCTGAGATTATATTTATGTTCTCTTTGGAACCTGATTGACTTTATAGCCCCTGGAGTCATCAGCATCGTGTCAATTTTTACCATAGTGTAAATAAGGACCAAAACGAATGAACAGTATTGAGGGGTGGGAGGAAAATGTTCAAATGGGAGGGGACAGGGGACAGGGTGAGGGAAAAGGAAGCAAAGAGAATAGAAGGAAAAATGGAAAAAAGCTTTGTATGTACAGAGAAGGAGGAGGGCTGAAGGGAGGGGACAGGAATGGGGAGATGAAAAATCAAGACATATTATGCACAGGTACAAATTCGCCATGATGAATGTGATCTATCTATCTATCTATATATATATAAAGTGTTATCAATAAAATTAGCTAAAAAGTAGTAAGACAGGAGCAAAATCTTGCCAACAAAATAATTTTATGCACAAGAGCTCACAAAAGAGATCATTTTTATTATATCTGTGAAGCAACGAAAAGGAAAAAAGAAATTTAACAAAGAAATGCCGCCTTTGTGTTTGGCAGGACAGCTCCTTCACAGGATCCTTCGCAGGAAGATGGGAGGGCACCGCAGTGCACGTGTCTAGCACACAGACACTCGCGTGCAGTCTCCATGGGCCACCAGCACTGTTGGTGGCTCAGATTTGCATATGCCAGAGGGGCCCGCCCAGCCACTGCTCCTTGCCAGGAGGTTCCCTTCAGAGCAAGCCCTAGAAGGTGGGGTGTTTGGCTTTTTTGCTTTATAGGTCAGGAAGAATCTGTCCTTGCCAGCTCTCCCCAGGCCAAGGCCAAGGGGGTATGAGGGAGGTCACCTCAGGCTGTGGAGCAGCCAGCTGGTGCGATGCAGGTCCAATGCACGGGCACTGTGGTCTCTGTCCCCGCAGTCTGTCTGTACATCAACAAGCGTGCCAACGCGGGACCCTACCTGGAGAGGCAGAAGGTACAGCAGCTCCCAGAGCGCCTGGGGCCAGAGCGGCCGGCCATGGTCCTGCAACAGGCCGTGCAAGCGTGCATCGACTGCGCCCGCCAGCAGAAGTGCGTCTTTGCCCTGGTCAAGCAGGGCCACAGCGGCGAGCTGGTATCAGGTAAGGCCTGGGGTGAGGTCGTGAGGAGGGCTGTGAAGAACCCCTGAAGAAGACCTCAGGCATGTGCACAGGCTGTGGCCGGGGCTCCCCCTGCTGAGCTCCAGGGTCCTCCAGAAGTTGCTTCCAGATTGGACAAGAAGAGTGGACATCTGCATCCTTACCCTTGACTCCCCGCTGCCTCCCACCCCCACTGCCAACCCCTCAGTAAATCCTGTTGCTCTGTGTCTTAGTTACTTTTCTCTTCTTGCTGAGACAAAATACCCGACACCCCAAATTAGGGAAGGAAGGGTTTGTTTACCTCACAGTCTGTGGAGGTTTCAGTCCATAATCAGCTGGCTGCAAAGGCCCAGGGGCAGCAGTTCATGACAGCGAGAGCAACAAGAGACCAAGAGGCGGAGCTCGAGCCTCTTTTCCTCCCTCACGCTCCGCCTTCAATGTGCGTCCAGAATCTCTCCGCCGCCGCCACCAATCACTACGATTCTTTAAAAAAATCTGAGTTAGATCATGCCGCTCCTCTGCCCTGAACCTCCCAAGTCCCCCCGTCGCTCCAAGTACGAGCCTAAACCCGTACAAGGGCCCACAGGCCTCTGCGAGCTGGCCCTGGCCGCCGCTTCAGTCTCGGGTCATGTCTCTCTCGCCGCCAGCCCGGTCCAGCCACTGTGGCTTCCCCATTCTCCCTGTGTCCCTCTAGCATGCTCCTGCCTCGGGACCTGCACTTCTCTTCTGCAGTCCCCCTCCACTCGCTCTCCACAGGACTCGGTCCTGGACGTCCTTTAGGTTTCTGCTCCGACGTCCCCCTCTCACAGAGTCCTTTTCTGACCGCTTGTCCAGTATGTCAGCCTCTGTCAGTCTCCAGTCTGCTTTACCCCACTGCTCTTCCACAGCACTTACCACTGTGAAGGGCAGCAGGGAAAGCTCACGATTCCAACCCATCTCAAAGAGGCCTTAAGAAATCCTTCCAGATCACAGCGAACCCCTCTGTCATTGTCACAGCTCTCCTCCAGTTTCTGCCCCAACTTGACAGCTTCCGGGGGGGCCGGGGCGCCCCCACCGTGTGCCCCATCCCCTCCAGATGTTTGCTGGTCTTACCCCTGGCACCGCACAATGGTGGTCACTATCTGCTCTTCAACCCGGGAGCACCAGGCTCTTGCAAACTGTCTCACATCCCAGGGGAGAGCCTCATATCTCCCCTGGCTCAGCGTCACAGACAGCACCTTGCACAGCCCCACGGAAAGGGAGAAGGTTCCTGGCACAGGGCAGTGCAGGTGGCCCTGCTGGCTGGCTAGGAAAGGGTCCGGGAAGCAGGGCTTCTGAAATGGCCGCGGCCTGTGTAACTAAACAGCGGCACTGCGTTTAACCTCAGCCCTAGGGCTGGGCATGGAGGCGGGCGCTACTCACCACCTCCCAGCTCCGGTACAGCCCACTCAGCTTTTAGAGCTGGCCCTGCAGGAAAGGCGCTTGCCGGAGATAGGTCAGAATAGACTTTGGCAAGGCTGAGGTGTGAGTCTCTGACCCAGTGTGAGTTTTAAAAGACTTCAGCAGGCATGAGCAGAAACAGGAGGAAGAAGTACTGGGCCAGGGGAGCGGAGGAAAGTCCTGTGGTTAGCTCCTCTGAGAGCTGCTTGGTTGGTGCTCTCCTCCTTTCTGTCTCGAAGCTGGGTTCCGGGTCATAAGCAACCCTGTGAGGCCAAAAGCCTTGCTGCGCTGTGGGGCCCAGGGCACAGGCCTGATGCAGAGAAGGCCCCTCCGCACTCCGTACACACCCCAGGTGGCCCTTGTGTGACTGCTCCTGCTGTCCTGGCTGGGCCTTGTTGTGACCTCAGGGTCTTGGCATTGGGGAAGAGCGGGCAAGAGTGGACAGAGCCTCAGCGAGTTTCCCTTGGCTGCGAGGACTCCCAGGAAGGCCAGGGTGGCGCCCTCTTGGCATTTGGGAGAACGGCATAGGCCTGAGCTGACGCCTTAGGCCGCCACCTTGAAGTCACTAAGCAAGAGGTGGCTCTGCACAGACAGAGCTGGAGGATCAGCAGGGCCACTGGAGAAAGGGCTGGTCCTAGACCTGGAGCCAGGAGAGTACAAGATTAACTTGGGCTGTACTGAGGCCCTGAAACCAAAGGGGTGCTAAATTCAAGGGAGGGTGTGTCCTAGGGCCACAGGAATCATCCTGGAGGAGATGAACCCACAGCACAGAGGCATCAGTATAACCTACAGCACAAAATAAATACATTGAGACTGTGTTGGAATTAATAAATGACCACATAAATAAATAAATGAGAAGTCCTAGATGTTTTCCTACAGAAGAATTCCAGGTGACATGTAGAATTCTTCCTCCCGCCTGAGTGTGGGCAAACTTTTTTTTTTGAGACAGGGTCTTGCTATGTGGTTCATGCTGGTCTTGAACTCACTGTGCAGCCCAGGCTGACCTCACTGGAGGTGATCCTCCTGCTTCAGCCTTCCAAGTGCTGGGATTGCAGGCGTGCTCTCCCATGCCCAGCCGGACTTCTCGGTCCCCAGGAATGGGATGGAGCAGAGGGGGCAAACCTTTTAGAGGTTTCAGTGGTACATACAGCCCACCGCAGCACGTGTGCCAGAGGGTCGCCGCCTGCGGAATAGGGGCCCAGCAGAGGAAAGCGGAGCAGCCCGCCTTGGCCCGGTGACGGAGGGTCTCATGGGTATCATGAATCCTGGATCTGTTTGGTGCAAAGGGCTCTTCACATCTGTTCTCACCCCCCAAGCCCCATAACCCCAGACTAACCATGAGAAAAACAGTAAACAAACCAGACTGAGGGACATTTTGCACAACGCACAGCACTCTTCAAAGCTGCCAAGCCAATGGAAGAATAGGAAAGGCTGAGAAACAGAGACCAAAGAGACAAGGGAACATGACATCTAAATGCAGCATGGCATCCCAGATGGGGTCTTATAACACATATAGAACATTAGATAGCAGGTGAAATCCAAACTCAGCTTACTTGACAGCCAGAACCCCCTAGCTGGGGCTGACTGACCGGCAGCGTTCTTGGTCCCAGCTGAATTGCTGTGTCCGGTTCTCCAGTCTCCGCGTCCTTCGATGGAAAGCAGCACCTGCGGAGCCTGCCCGTGGTGAACAGCGTTGGCTACGTCCTCCGCTTCCTGGCCAAGCTGTGCCGCAGCCTTCTGTGTGATGACCTCTTCAGCCACCAGCCCTTCCATGGGACCCCCAGTGCCTCTGAGAAGGCCCCGGAGAGAGAAGCAGGTAGGATGGAGTCAGGTAGGCAGTGTCCAGCTTCCCGTTGTCCTCGGGCCCTTACCCCAAGCCGGCAGGTGAGGGGGCTGCTGAGGAGCCTGGGAGTTCTCTGGAGGCTGGTGATTGTCTCTGCAAGATCCGGAAACACTCGGAGCTGGCCTAGATGGCACCCCCAGGTAGCAGTGGGGAGTGGTCTCTCCTGCTATTAGCTGACACTCTTTGAGACCTATGTGACCAGCATGCAGGCTACAAGGTCAGAGCGCATCTAAGAAGTGATTTTTCTTCACTCTACTGTCATTGAAACTCTGGACATATTTTGAGTAGTTAAAGGATTAGGAGACCAAGGAACTAAGAAACCCAAAGAATCTAGGGTTTAAGAATAAATTAAGTTGGTCCTGTCTGGGAGTGTGAAGAAGTGGTGTGC
The DNA here is from genome assembly GCA_004027595.1 of Dinomys branickii. Lineage (NCBI taxonomy): Eukaryota > Metazoa > Chordata > Mammalia > Rodentia > Dinomyidae > Dinomys > Dinomys branickii. The sequence continues at coordinate 6,734 of PVLD010012831.1, forward strand.
CAAAGTGTCTGTGGTGGTAGGAACTTGGGCCATGTATGCCACGTGTTCTGGTGGGAGCTGGAGTTGCTCTCACCACAGGATGGGAAGTGACCCAAGGGTTGAACTCCTTTTGTACCAGCAGCCATGGAAAAGTGGCCAGGAATGGTGGGTAACAGGGCCACGTGGGCAAACTTGCCTCAGTGTCATCTGCAGCAGGGGCTCCGTATCAGTGGGAGGTGCTCCTTCTCCACTGAGCAGCCCTGGGGTGCAGATTTGCAAAGAGCTGGGGGCTGGGGATATAGCTCAGTGGAATAAGCGCCTTCCTAGCAAGCGCAGGGCCCTGAGTTCGATCCCCAGTACCGCAAAAAAAAAAAAAAAAAAAAAAAAAAAAAAACGTGGACTGTGCAAAGAGCTGAACTTGAATTTCAAAGAAGAGCGTCCAGGTTTGCCTTTTATCTTTCTTTGAAAGCAGTGCTATTGAGCTGTGAAGAGCACAAACGACGAACGAGAGCCCAGCCCATGCACTACTCAGCAAACGTTTGTAGATACTTCTCTTCCAGGCACTGTGGAGACCCTGCTTGAGGAATGCTTGAGCTTAGGAAACTGCCTGAAGAATAGATGACTAGGGCAGATAATGAGAAGCAGTTAGATCTGTGTTTATAGGCAGGTTTAGAGCACTGACCGAAAAGATACTTAAAATACAAGTGGTAGGGAAGAAGGACAGCAGGGAAGGATCTAAATTTAGATCCTTAGGGTAGATTTTCTTGGATACTATGAAGAACCTTGCCTACAATTTTTGCTTTCATCTCTCTGGGACCCAGGATATATGAAGAAATTTGGCCTTTATAAAGAAAGGTGCCCAACTGAACAAGGGTGGGGGGAGCAGATGCCATACATGTCGATATTTTTCTTCATTTTTCTTCATTTCTCTGTGTGTGAGTTGGAAAAGTCCTCTCTCTGGGCCTACATTTCCTACATTCAAGGGGCTGGGGATATAGCTCAGTGGAATAAGCGCTTGCCTAGTAAGCACAGGGTCCTGAGTTTGATCCCCAGTACCGCAAAAAAAAAAATAAATAAATAAATAAACATTTCCTACATTCAGTGAGAAGTTGGAGGTGCTGATAATGAACATTTCTGTTGGTTCCACTGTTTTATGAATTTTGCATCTCCTTTAAACCATAGCTGACTCAGAGACATTTTAAAACAACTTTATTCTCTGCCAAATCTTGCAATGACAATAGCAGAATGGCGTGATTCCATGTGTCAAACCCTTGGCTCACTGCTGCAGTGATCAGACGATGATGATGACCCATGGAAGTGGCGGTGCAGCCACAGAACTGATCTCTTCCATTGTCCTGTAAATGTCGTCCTATAGAACTAGTTCTTTCCCGGCTGTGGATAAGATTTAAGGTAAATCTTATTATTTTTCTGGTTTCTTTCCTATTACAAAATGTTGTCTAATCAAGAATTAAAATGCCCAGGTCAGTGTGAGGTTTGAATTTTTAATTCCATCAAAGATACAACTGCTGGACAGTCTGTCCCCAGCTCAGGCTTGTTTCCAGCTACTGGTTGCCCCCACCCCATGTTTTTGGCCCCTCCCCTACCTGCTGCATTTTGCTTTTAGAATCCTTCACCCTACTGTGAGGAAAGGAGAGGCAAGGGTGGGTGAGTTTTTATACAGATAGATCCTGTGTGAATTGCTTCCTGGTTCCAGCAAGTATTTTTAAGCTGATTTCTTGTCCTGCGGTCCCTTCCGTGGGTTCTCTGGTAGCCTGACCACCTCTCACCTGCACTTCCCCTGACGTGGACAGAGACAGCTCTTCTCTGGATGGTCACTTAACAGTTCCTCTCACAGTCCAACGGCTCTGGGGATCAGCTCTAGCTTCTTTCTGCTGAAACCCCTTTGTCTCTCCAGACTGTTCTGTGGAAATGATGGAAGTAATCCTATAGTGGGTTTCTCTTCTGATGGCCCACATCTGGTCCTTGACAAACACTCACACACTCTGTGCCCGGACAAAGGACTAACGCTGCGCCCTACGGGCACCTCTCCTTTGATCTGCCAGCCAACTGCATTCTTTTAGATTTCTCATGAAATGCAAACAATAATCCATTGTCTCTCCCAAGCTCCAGAAGACTCACAAGGCCGCTTTGAAACCACTGGGAATAGCTTGGAGAGTTCTCTCCACAGTGTGTCTTCTGATTAACCAGTGTCTCAGCCCCCACAAGCTTGTCTGCAGGCAGGATGGGGGAGGGTAAAATTGCTTTGCACCGCTTCTTTTCGCAAGACCTGTGTGGTGGCCTCACACTTCATTCGCATAAGTGGTATCTATTGTCTTGCAGCCTCAGCCAAAACCAAAGCTAAAATAGATTCATTGTAACATCTCATCCCAGAGAATACAGCCTTCTCCAAAGCTGTGTGTTCAGCTGAGAGCTGGCAACACAGGAAGCTGGGAGGTAAAGACCTTAGCTGCTTATGACCCTTCTCCAGCCCATGACTACTTTACAAACCCAAATTACTCCTCACACTTAGTGCGGTGTCTGTTACTTTTCAGGGAGCCAAGAAGGGTGGGAGCCAGGGAGGGACTGAGTAATCCTCTTGGCCCTGAGTGTCCTGTCAGTCTGCCTTGAGCCCTAAGATGCTGCCCTGGGGAACTGGCCTTTACAGGAAGATGTTGTCCTGCTAGGATTGGCTTGTCACTGATAGATTTTTTTCAGGCAAAAAGAAATAAAACAATAAAATGCCTTTATTGCGGGCACGGAGAAAACCACCGTAGGGAGGGGCATGGGGAACATGGAGCTTCTGAGGAGCCTGGCTGGATGAACAATGGTTATATAGGGCCAGGCTGGAGGTGGGGTATAGGTGGGTGGACCACCTGACAAGGCAGGCCAGCATTGGGTGGGAGCGTGGGAAAATGAAACAAGATATTACAAAAAGGGAAGTAAGAAGTCGTAATTTGACTCAGAGGAAGAAGGGTGGCACTTAGCACATGACCTCTAGTGGCCAGCGCCATATTGGCTTGGTGCCATACTGCCCAGTGCCCTGGCACATACCCTCCAGTGGGCGGCACCACAGTGACTCTAAAGGAATTGTAATGAGGGGAGAAACTCATCAGTCACAGTGCCTTTGAGGGGCAATGCTGTTATGGTAGAGGATGAATTCGTTTATCATCTACTTTCTCACCACTGTGACAAGAAAGTCACATCCGAGGGCAGGGATGGAGTCCATCTCATGCTCAGCTCCATGCCAGCCATAGGGCCACGTCATCCCTGAGTAATACTGCACGGTCTCCACTCCTTTATATCAGAACAACTCCCAGGCCCGCTCTGTCCTGAGGTGTTTAGTCCAAGCTGGATCATCCCAGTCTTAGTGTCATGCACCAGGAGGGTTCCTCCACACCACAGAGCACATTTCCTGATGATAGTTCATTCAATGATAGGGAAACGCAACCAAGACAACCAACAACTCAGGCAGCGAAGGAACTATCAAAAGAATTGGGGTGTTTGTGGAATGAGAAAAGGAAGATTTGGGGAGGATGTGATTCCCTGTTCCAGGATATGGTCGTGTGGATTTGCTCTTTTGGACTGAAGAGCAGAACTGAGACTAGGAAGTTAGAAGGCAGATTTAATTAATGTAAGTTCCTGCCACTCAGTCTGGTCAGGGGCGTTGTCCTCACCCGAAGGAGGCAGAACTGAAAGGCCCTCCTAGGCCTCTAACAGCAGATGCCCAGACACGGTAAAGACACAATGGAGTTGAAAGGGTGGGTCTGAGAAACTTCCGCCTGGGGAGAAGTGGGCAGTGAAATAAGCAGAGGAGCACTCAGAAGATGGTCCCCTCCTGAGGTGGGTGACACTCACATTATAAAAAGCTTTGAAAAGTCAAAGCCATTGAGAAGTGGAAGAGGCTGCCTGGGTTGGAGGGATTCATGGTTTTCCCACTACTAGTGACAAATATGTGGACCCATTAGGGCCCTGGAGGAGCAGGAGCAAGATGTTCTCTCTGGTCCCTTTCAGGCTGCTGGTCATGGACTGGAGGTGACAGAGGACACCCCTGGGGAGCAGGAGGAATAGGTGCCCTAAGAGCCCCAGCAAGGGCCTCCAGAGGAGGAGACAAAGTGACTCCCCTTCCTGTGTGCAGGGGCAGTGAGGCTTCAGGACTACCCAGCTGCTCAGAGCTGGGTGTTCTCTCGTCAAGACCAGGAAATACAGTCCTTCGCCTCCAGTTCTGTTCATTGATATCCAGCATAGCTCATGTTCCAGGAAGGAAGGCAGCCTTCTAGATGCAGCAGGAGAATGGAGGCAGCAAGATGGATTTGGACAAGGGTCGTGAGGTGACCCTGGGGGAAATGTTATCTTAGCTTTGAGTGTTAAGCAAAGTCTCAACATCCCTTAGTGTGTGCTTTGCCAACTTTACTGTGCTCAGGAACCACCTAAACATCAGAATCTTGCTGAAATGCAAATTCTGGTTCAGAGGGTTGGGCAAGCGGGAGTTGGTGGGAGCCTGAATTTCTAACAGGTGCCCAGAGGAGACTGGTGCCGCCAGTTGGGGCCACACTCAGTGGCAAAGTGTGGGAGGGCAGAGTGGTTCATGCAGGGAAGTTCATTTCCGGTCTTCAGTCTGTCCATGTTTTGGTGCTTCCTTTTTTGTACAAACGTTGCCCCTGAAGATGTTGTAAAGTCCAGAGGAAGTGTCCCTGGGTTAGAGACGAAGAGAAGGGTGTGAGGAGTGGGCTCAGGGTGACTCCAGTATGAATCCAGATGAGAAAGAGCTCTGTAGCTCCAGGGATGAGGGTGAGAAAAGGCAGAGTAGTGAAAGACACATTTCTCAGTGCGGCCTGGCAGACACCTGTGGGGTCTCTGGTACTCTTTACGCCTCTCCAGCCCTGAAAATAAGCCCATCTGTTCTTTTCTGACCACGTTTCCATGCCCACAATGCCATGTGATTTTTGTATTAAGAGTGTGGGATTCTGGGTGCAGAGCTTATTTCCTCTCTCACTGCACCCAGAGGCATGATGTCCCCAGCCAAGACTGACTCACAACAAGTACACAGGAATATTACTGACTTGAAATCTATGTAATGCTACAGCACAAACTGCTCCCTGAGAGTAGAAGATGTTTGGAAACCACAAATGCGGTATTTGAATGTGTGTGCAAGACCTAATTGAGAAGCTGGTTTCCTGCCTTTTGAAGGTTTAGCACGATGGAAACAAACTGTTTACTGTTTGCTGAGCAGCTTCCTTGATGCACAGATGGCAGGGCGGGACTGGGAGATGAGGGCGTCCCTGTACTCACTCCTCTCTGCCCTGGCCCGTGGCCTCTGAGCCAGCACCTGGGAGTCACTGGAGTAAAAGTGTCTCTCCGTGCACTGCAGGACAGCGAGCCTCACACCCTGTATTCAGGAAGCAAATCTGCTGTCTTGTTTAATGACATAGCTGTGTGATGTGTCTACAGAGAAGGACAGAATATCGATCTATCGACAAGGCCATTTCTTTCTAAAAAGAAGTAAGGTACGGCACAGGTCTTATTACCAAAACCCGTCCATTTTGCCAACTGGGGTTATGTATTGAGCTCCCCTGTTTGTGACATAGTAAGGCACAGGGAGGCCAGACCCCTTGCACAGATCCACGTGGAAAGGCAGCACAAGGAAGAAGCTGAGCACAGGTCTCCCCACCCCTGACCCTGTGCTTTTCCTCCAAGTCTGCCACCCTTAATACATTGCTACCCAGTACTGAGGTGGCGGTGGGGCACCTGTTACCCACCTCAGAAGTCTGACTACACAAAGCTGTTCTCAGGTGGCTTGTGGCTCCCCTCCCCCATTACATCTACACAAAGCTCAGCCCCCACTTAGCAAACTCCAGGTGGAATCTTGACTCCACGGAGGCCAGCTCTCTTCTCCTTCTGAGGTTTCCACCTTTGTCCCGGGGCACGTTTCATCCTTGTCCTGTGCTCTCCTGACGTCAGTGCTGGGTGCTGTTGATCTGTGCGGTGGGCAAAGGCTGTCATTCTGGAGGTTCGTTCCACCAGAAGAACCTTCATATCTCTCTGAAACCCTGCTCAACCACACCTTGGGCTGTTTCACCTGGTACAGAATTTTAACTAATATCTGAGACGATGGAAGAAAAGAACAAAGAGGGATTATTGATTAATGGGGATAGAATTTCAGGTGTATAAGATGAAAAGGGTTCTGGAAATAGTGGAGAGGGCTGCACGACCCTAGGGATGTACCTAATACCACTAACCGGTACCCTTAAACATGGTAAAGGTGGGGGCCAGGGATATAGCGCCTGGCAAGTACAAGGTCGTGAGTTCAGTTCCTGGTAACCTCCCCCTCAAAAAAGTACAAAAAATAGCAAAGAAGGGCTTTTGGATAAAGCAACATCATATTGTGTCGTTTTCACTCAGTCAGTGGTGTGACAGAACTTAAAAATTTCTTAAGGTGGTAAATCTTATGCAGATTTTACTATGATGAAAAGATTGGGGTTACTAGACCCCCTCCCTAAAAAAAGAAAATAATCAGGGAAGGCAATTACCTTGAATCTTGCAGCGGGCTTTCCCCAGGGCAGGACTGGAACCTTGCAGAGCTGTTCATTCTGTCACAGCCATGGGTCCCATGAACGGAATGAGCTGTCAGGTCTCCAGCTGAGCAGTGCAGAGGGGGTCGTTTGGAAGGAGAATAAATCATCAGTGGTGAGCTCTGGGCTAAAAAACCCTTGTAGGTCCCGGTGGAAAGATTAAAGAAGAGACTCCACAAGGTCCGCAGAAAATTCTAGGCCTTCGTGTATGCTCTGACACTCAGGGCCAGGGGAAGCCCGGCCAGAGCCCTTGCAGTGTGTAACAAGGCGTGTCCCTGCGGAGGCTCTCCAGCCCTAGCTCTCCCTCTGTGCTAGAGTAAGTTCGTGTGGGGGAAGCTGCCTATTACATTTTCAACTGTACCTTCAATCAGTGATGACATCTGTCTTTCTTTCTCTTTCAAAACCTCTAGAAAAAGCTTGGGCTTTGTAGAATTTAAAACAGACTTCAACAATGTCCAATTTTAAGACTTAGGTTCTCTTTTAAGCCCTGTCTTTCTTCAGTAATTAGTGGTTAGATGAATGCCCGGATGAGTATTTCCACTTAGGTTGTTTTAGTTGCCCAAGGTATGTTAGCTATGGGATAAATAGTATGATACTGAGTCATACTGGCTACCCTCACAAAAGTTTAATAGAAAGCACTTACATTCAAATCAAACAAAATGAAGGTAACACCCTTCTCGTCCAACGTCACAAGTAAAGTCATGTGTAGATGAAGGGTGCCAAAACCCACGACCAGAGGGCCAGAATGGTGACAGTGTAGTACCCGTCAGCTTTTCATCACTGCGACAAAACACCTGACAGCGCAGCGTGAGGGAGAAGTTGACTTTGACTCACAGTGTCTGAGGTCTCAGTCCACAGCCCACTGTCTCCGGGTCAGGAGCATCGCGGAGATGAGGAAGCCGAGCAGGGAGCAGCACCCGAGAGGAACGGGCCAGGGACCTGATGCAGTACACAAGGTCCAGCCTCCGAGACCCACCCAGACACGCCCAGCGGTGTGTTTCACTAGTCCCCAGCAGCCCCCACCTCAGTAAGTTAACGGTCCAGTTTCACCATCACATATGGCAAATTCTCAGCAAGCTTTCTACTCTTTGGGAGAGCTCCTTCTGTTGTAGGACTGTGGAGGTGTGAAAGAGCTTTAAAAAAAAAAAAGCCAAATAGAGTCTTCCTGCAAGGGTAACCTTGTAATTCCTTGAAAGATATCTCCCACCTCTACTTCATGCCTCTCCTGAAATTAAATATAGAGATATACTGGAAATCCCCATTGTGCCATAAGGCTAACTGTCCTGGCTGTACATCCCCATCCTTCAGTTCTCCATGAGCTACTCAGCTGGCAGTGATGCGCTAGGATTTGGCCTCTCTGTCAACCTTTTGAGTCCAGGTCCTTGCGGCAGAGAGCCTTCTGGTTGAAGAGTGGATCTCAGGGATGCGCCAGGTGCTGTAGTATATCCCAGAGGAGGTAACCCAGTTCTCTGTATTACATCAGAACACAGAAACCATGAAGACTGAATCTAGGATGTGAGATCTAGACATTGTAAAACCTTCAGAGCCCAAAGCAGTTGTATTGGAGACTCTGTTAACCTCTTTGGCTTGTTCCTCTAAGACCAATACACTGAGCACCTATGGTGGGTCCTAAGGTATCTGCAAATTGTCCATACCATGGTCTGCCAACCATGCTTCAGAAGCAGGGTTTAAATGGCAAACCATACATATGCACACCCATGTTTATAGTGGAACAGTTTGTAATAGCCAAATCTTGGCAATAGCCCAAATGCCCATCAACTGGTGAATGGATAAAGAAGATGTGGAATTTTTTTTATATAAGGAAGCACTACTCTGCCATAAAAAAGGATAAGCTCAAGACATTTCTAGGTAAATGGATACACCTTGAGACCTAACTCTTAAGTGAAATAAGCTGGACAAACATGTATAAATACCACATTGTTTCTCTGATGTGAGAAATTGAAAGTGTAAATAAGGACCAAGATGTATAATAAGTATTGTATAGAAACAGAAATAGGAAGAAAATGTTCAAATGGGGAGGGGAACAAAGGAGGGAGAAAGGAAAGAAGGGAAATGAAAAAAGAAAAATGAGAAAAGAAGGAAAAATGGAAACAAAGCTTTTGTAAATGAGGAGGGGAGGAGGAGTTGAAGGGAGGGGAGGAAAATGGGAAAGAAAAGAATTAAGTTATATCGTGTACAGGTACAGATTCTCTATGAAGAATGTGATCATTGTGTATATCTAAAACCTACCAATAAAATCTGATTAGAAAAAAATGGTAAAACATGCCAAAAAGAATGGAAGCAGCTTAGGAAATTAGGAGGCATCTAAGATTAACTTCATAAACTCTCTCTTATTAGTAAATGGTTTCTGGGTCACATACATAAGCAAAAAACCATTTGCTGAAAGAAAAAGAAAATGTAAACTTCCAGGCAGAAAGGTGGACCCACAGAATTGAATCTATATTGGAGATATTCTAGTTGCTGTAGAATTAATGATTACAATATCCCATATGAATCTTCAGAGTCAAGAGGAAGGAAACACATTCCCTTTTCTCATTTGAACTAGTTAACTATTGCTGTGTAACAAATTACCCTCAAAATCTAGTGATTTATGATTTTATCCCTCGAAGTTTCTGTGGGTCAGTGGTCCAGGAGCAGTTTGGGTCCCTCACAAATCTACAAGCCTCTCAAAGTTCAACCAGGGAAGGATCTACTTCCCAGCATGTCTGTGGCCATTAGCAGGATTCAGTTTCCTGTGCGCTGTTGGTTCTCTGACAGGTTCTTTCCATAGAACATCTCACAACACGGCAGCCTCACCAGTTAACAGTTCAGTAGTCCTCTCTTAACTATATTTTCATTTCCCATGATTTTAGTTACCAGAAGTAATCTGAACATATTACATGGAACATTCCAGAGACGTATAATTCAAAGTCTAAAATTATGCACCATTCTGAGTAGCACGGTGAAATCTTACACCATCCCATTCTGTCTGAGCTGTGACTCATCCCTTTGTACAGTAGTAAGTACATCCATACTGTATGTACTATCTGCCTGTTTGTCGCTCAGTAGCCACCTGAGTTAATCAAATCAGTCGCTGGGTATTGCAGTACTGTGTTCAAGTAACCCCCATGTAGTAGCCTGTGGTACACTGCAGTGCCTACCTCACACACCTCACGTCATCTCATCATGCAGGCACCTGATCCTCTCACAGCTCTTCAAGGTCATAAGTACAGTACAGTAAGATATGTGGAGAGATAAAAAGAGGGGGGTGGGAAGACCATTCATATTCACATACTTTTATTACAGTATATTGTTATAATTGTTCTATTTGATTAATTATTCTTATAAATTTCTTACTGTGCCTAATTCGTAATAGGCATGGATGCATAGGAAAAAGGCTAGTAAACAGAGGCAGTGGCACTACCCATGGTTTTAGGACCCACTAGGGATCTCAGAAGGAATGGCCCGCTACTAAGAGGCGGCTGCTGACTAGGAACTACTGTGAGCCTTCCTTCAAGTCAGGGTGTTCAGTCAGCTCTAAAACTAATGAGGTGTCCTCTCTTCCAAACACTCCCATAGTTTTTCTGATTTACAATCACTTTTAATTTTTCCAGAGTTTGTTTAAGAAGTGCAGGGACGTTGAGGAAACAGCACATGAGGGACTGTGGGAAACCCCGCCTACCTCTGCCTGCCCCTACCCTGTGGACATGCCCCCCCACAAGCCCCGCAGCAGAGGCTTGGCAAGGCTGCGAGGTAGAGTGGAAGGCGGTTGCGGAATCTGCTCTCTTCTTAAGACTGAAAAGACATTCATCCTTCCCGATGGCTAACTTTGGTCAGTATCATCTTTGGCCCAAGTTTCCCAAGGCAAAAAAAAATCAACCCACAGCTTAGCACAAAGTCTTAAGCAAATCAGAAACACCCAGAAGGATGAGAGTTCAGGTGTCAGGCAATAAAATTATGGTTAGTTTCCATGCATCTCATTAGGGGAGAAAAAACAGAAATGTACTTAAATGGGCCAGAGGGGAGTCAAGGTTGATCCTCAGGGTTGAGTGATCGGAGCCACAGAGACAAGCTGAAAAAGAAAATCTATACTGGCCAGACCCCAAGTTAATGGAAAATGTAATTGAAGTGAATGAAATGCTCAGCCTCACAGGTGGTGTGGCCTGGTGCCCTTTGAACCAGGAAGGCTGGGCCAAGAGGCCACAGAGGCCCTAAGGGAAAACCGAGGTGCTTATCTGCAAGAACAAGGGGCGGGACTGAGCTGCAAACAGAAAATCTGCAACCTCTACCAGAGCCTCCAAGGGCTGCATGACGGAGGGAGGAAACCTGGTTTCTGCTGTAAGAAGTCTCTTAGAGGCCACGGCAGCGGGCACCTGCGCCTCTCACAGCGCCACGCACATGCTGAGAAGCTGCAGTCCCCAGAGGAGCATGGCGAGGCTCCCTGGTAGCAGGGACATGGCACCAGGTAGGCCCCAGGGCACCTGCGCTTGGGCTGAGCAGAAGCATGCAGCTCCCAGGCACCTGCCGCTTGCTCCCAGCCCTTCCCCAACCCTGCTCCTTCTGTGGCTCCTTTGCGTCCTGTGCTCTGAGAAGCAGAACTCCCGGCCTCGCTGTCTTGGGGAGTGACACCCAGCTGAGCACGGTGTGACGATTGTCACGTAGCTCTTGGACTCTGCCAGCTGTATTCTTGCTTTTTCTAACATGGGCTTCAGCACAAGGACCTGTGGTGTTACCACTTCTTTAGCAGCTGAGTCAGCCCCTCACACTGGAGCCCCCAGGACACTGACCAGAGCCTGGGAGGGTGTGGGGTGACTGGGCTGACAGACCTCCAAGGGTCAGGCCCCTGATTCTGAGAAAGACGATGGCTCTCAGCCTGGGGGAAGGTGGTGGTGGTGACTGTGGAAGGGGTTCACTCTGCAACTGCTCCCTCAACCAGGACGTTGTGACCAATGACAACAGGGGAAATAAAGGGGGTGTTGGGAGATGGAGAGGAATAGACTGAGTTTTGGGGTGATTATTGGCTGAATAGGTATTGTGTGAGAAGAATTTTGCAATAGGTGGGTTGATATTACTGCTTTTCAGAGCTTCATTTGGTTACAGCATACAAGCCAGTGCCAGTTTGATTCTTTAAATACAATCAACAGTCCAAGCTCCCATAGCTGTGAGCAGTGAAGTCTGCATTCTAAATGCGAGGAGAACTGAGGCTTGGTCAGAAATGGCTGTGGTTTTCTACACACAGCCTCTTTCTCCTCTCTCCGTCTTCCTTCTGCTTTAGGACTTTCTCTTTCACTCTCTGGTTCTTGCTGACTCCTTCCTGGCCCTCCTCTCTGCTTCCCTCTTTGGAGGTTCCCTGCTGTGCCCCACACCTTCCAACCCTCCAGGACTACAGCAGGAATGTGTGGCCGCATCAGGAGTGTTGGAAGCCCCAACCCTACCAACTACCTCCAGTCTCTATGGAGGGAAGGAAGAGTCTACATGCTCCAGACTCAGAGTCCTGGGGCTCTGTCCCCCCAACAAAGAGACTTGGACCTGGTTCCCACTACACAAGTGGGTGTCCTCTGAGGCTCAAGTGGACTTCAACTGTTCTGTTCTTTTGCTTCTCCAAACGGGCAGGCTTTATGCACAGCAGCTAAGGAAACCACAGTCCACAGATTAACAGTGGTGAAAAAGCAACCTCAGCCTGCCTTCCTGAAAGTGTCTCAGACACCAAGCCCTGAAAATGTGGCAGATTTCAATGCATGTGCCAGTTGTGTGTTTGCCTCTCAACTTGAGCGTGCTCTTGTGATTGTACAAAAAGCGGGTTATTCCCCACACCCAGCCCTGTCTTGCTCTTTTTGGAGAGCAGATTTAATGATTTATAACTGGCATCATTAGTCTCTTGGGTAGACACAGGGGTTGTATAAGTGCCTGAAAGCTTCCTGTTTACCCTGCTTTGTCTAGCTGACATTTCCCATGGCAGTAGAGTGGCCTCAGATACAGGCTGGGGTGAATCTTCTGGGTGAGAGGATTTCAGACAAGAAGGGATTTTGTAGAGCTCCAGGAGGAAGTGACCTGCCAGCCCTGGTGTTTGCTGGGCATCTGTGGGTGGAGGCTCCCCCGTCCAAGGACACTTGTTCTGGATGATTCCAGGTCTGCTGGCCCCATCTGGTGTTCATTCTCCACTCAGCCATAAAACTGCCTGGAGAGTGTGGTTCTCTCTCCAAATACAGATTTGTTCCTTTGTCTTGATCAATTATAAATAGTGACCTTAGCTCATAAATATATCACTGATAAGTTCTTAAGCTACTCCAAGTTCTATATATCTAAAATTTATCTACCTATATGTGGGGTGATTTAATTATTTTGAATAGCATAAAGAGTATATATCTAGCAGTTGTCTGTCTGCCTGCCTGCCTGTCTCTCTCTCTCTGTTTCTGCTGGGGTGATGGGAATGGAACTCAGGCCTAGCACATGCCCATCAAGCATTCTACCACTGAGCTACACCCAGCAGTCCTCTTTTAAATTAAAGTAAAGGTCACTGAACTTTAAACGTAAGGAAGAACTTTCAGGCAATGTGATTTGTAGCGTGGGGTCCAGGTGGTGGTTTTCGGTGGTGGGGATTGTCAGTCTCCGTTTCCTCTGTTGACAGCACCCTGCCTGAAGAGAAAATTTGGATCCAACCCAAAGCATTGTAGATATCAATATGCCAGCTTCCCAGGTTCCACTATGTCTGAGTAACTTCTGTTAAACTGTTTACTCAAGATATGTCTTGAATCTTCAAGTGATTCATTTCTATTAACTTAAGCCTTTGGTGATCCTAGGCAATGGTACTGTATTACTGAAGTCATTTTGTGATGGGCAAATTACACTGTTTTGATGTACATTAAAATATATGACTATAAAAACATAACATTTATCTACTGTTATAGGTGGAATTGTATCCGCAGAAAAATGTGTACTGAAATCCTAATCCCCAGTACCTGGAAATGGGACCTTCTTTGGAAATAGGTCTTTGCAGATGTAATCAAATTAAAATGAAGACACTGGATTAGGTGAGCCTCCTCCAGTGTGTGATGTCTTTAAAAGAAAGAGAAATTTGGGAACAGGCCTGACCCAAAGGGAGAACTCCAGCAGCAGCAGTGACCAGAGTGCTGTGCCCATACAAGGAACACAAAGGACTGTGGAAGACCATGGAAGCAGGGCAGAGGCAAGGAAGGCTCCTCCCCTTAGAGGCTCTTGAGGGAGCATGGCCTCGCTGCCACCTTGATTTCAAACTTGTGGCCCCCAAAACTGTTGGAGGGTACATTTCTGCCATTTTGAGTCCGCTATGATAGGAAATGAATACACCCGTGTTCTATCAAAGTTGTGCCTGGTCCCACACGTGGGACATTTATCACTTGAGGAGATGCCAGGCTAGGTGCTGTGAGGGTCCTCAGGCCTGCAGTGCAGTGACGATCCAGCATGGTACCAGTCATTTTCACACTCAGCTATGATCTAAGTGTCAGCTCTCCTATTTATAAATGTGAGGAAAATGCCGTTTTAATCAGGTTTGAACAGATCCATCGCCTCGGTTCTGAAAGCCACTACAGTCTGTGCAGCAGAACAGGCTGTTGTTCCCTTCCCCCACCAAGCCACCCGACAGACAGCCGTGTCTGGGGCTTGGAGTTTTGTCTCCATGGTTGTTCACTGGGACAGGCTTACAATCACCGGTGCATCCTTCGCTGGGCAGAGGTTATTGCTTGATGATCTCTGAAGTCAATTTTACCTTCTGATTAATTCATTTGGATTACAGCCTAGAGGCTGGCTTTTCTTACCTGTGCCCTCACCCGAGGTCATCAGCAATTTCCACACCAATAGGCGCTCATTCCCGTGGTCCCCGTTTCCATGCCGCATCGCGGCAGAATGGCGCCCACCTGCGTCTCTATTCTCCAAGTGGAGCACGGGGTGCGGAAAGATCTGCATTCTCTACCTTACACTACCAGAATTAGGTAGGCGTATTTACTTTAGATTTAGAATATGTAGTAACTAGAGTAAGTGTTCTCATTCAACGTTTTTCATTGTTATCACAGTTCTACATGATGAATTTCTCTGTTGGCCCTTTACCACATGAATTTTAATGCATCTTCTGTGTAACAGCAGCCTTACTGTTAATGCTGGTCCAGATATTTACTCAATAAATATTTCTCAAGCCCCTCCTCTATTCCAAGCCCCCGGAGACACACACCTGTAGGCTCCTCACATATAGAGCAGCAAAGCACGTGCCATTTGCAGCACGGGAAGGATCAGTATCCCAGGCTATGAGAACTTCCCGGTAACCGGGGCCTGCAGTGCCTTCCTGCTTACCAGCTGTAGAATGGTGCTGCTGTATGGTAGGTGCCCAAGAAACAAGAGTTTTTCCTCCTTTCTCTCCATTCAGGAAGGAGCCGATACACTGTTCCACAGCCAGCTTCTTTATATAATCGCTATCAGATGACTTCTGACCATAAGGGAAGAAATGCACCGGTGTGGAGTTCCAGGTTCCTGAACACATGGCGCAGCAGTTCACTAGCCGTACAGAGGCAGTGGAGGGCACGCATGCCCTTAGGCTGCTCACCTGCCGTGTCCCTGTGACCGAGTCAGTACTGTCAAACCTCACAGCACAGAACTCTTGAAAATATTCACAGCCTCTAGTCTGCAAAACACTAGGCTTCTGCCAGTGTCTTTTTTAAGCAGCTTTTTGAGACATAATTCACAGACCATACACTTCACTCATTTAAAGACACAATTCAGGGGTGTTTACCATATTCATAGAGATGTATAGTCACTAACCCAGTCAACTGTCGAATATTTTTGTCACTTTAAAAACCACATCTCCTTTAGCTTCACCTCTCCATCGCTGGCAAGCCCTAAGCAACCACTAACTTCCTTATTGTCTCTAAAGATTTGACTGTCCTGAAAATTTCATAGAAATGGAAAAATTTAATATATGACCTGTTGTGGCTGGCTTCTCTCTCTTCATGTGATATTTCAAGGTACGTTCACTCACACTGTAGCAGGCATGGGTCAGTACTTTGTTCCTCGCTATGCTCAACTATTCTATTGGAGAACACATTTTTAAAAAATCAGTTTATCAGTTGATAACCATTTAAGCTTTTTCCATGTGACTCCTGTGAATACTGCTGCTGTAAATGCTCACATACAAGTTTTTGTATAGACATGTGCTTGTTTTGTAATACAGACTTAGGAGTGCCAGGGCTGGCACTCTCGGTATTCCTACCTTAACCATTCTGGGATGTACCAGACACATTTCCAAAGTGGCTGCACCGTTTTACATTCCCCCTAGAAGTATGTGAGAATTCTTATTTCTTTACAGCATCAATATTTGTCTTTATCTGACTGTTCATGATAACCATCCTCATGGGTGTGAAGCAGTGTCCCTCTGTGTTTTTTTATTTGATTTGACTAATGATATGAAATGTCTTTCACATACTTATTCATACATATATATATGAATAAGTATATACATGTATGTATGTATGTATATATATATATATATATATATATATATATATAGTGTCTATCCAAGTCCTTTGTCCAATTTTGTATGGGGTTTTCTTTTAACTGTTGAGTTGTAATACTATTTAGTATGCTCTAGATGGAAGCCCTTTATCACGTATATGAGTTTGTAAATATTTCCTTCCAATTTGTGAAGTGCCTTTTTCACTTTCTTGATGGCATCCTTTGAAGCACAAAAATTGTTAGTTTTGATGAAGTCCAATTTATTTCTTTTTCTTTGGTTGCTCGTGTTTCTGGTATCAAATCGAAAAATACCTTCCCAAGTCCAAGTTTGTAAAGATTTACCTACTATATTTTCTTCTGAGTTTATGGGTTTTGAACTTATATTTAGATTTTTAATAATTTTTATTTGATTTTTATGTATGACAGAAGCAAGGGTTTATCTTCATTTTTAATTGGGTATTCAGGGATCCCAGTTATCCTAGTGTGTCTCTCCCTCCCTCTGTTTTTTTTTTTTTGGTGCTGGGGCTTGGACACTGGGGTTTCATACTGAGCTGCATCTGCAGCCCTTTTTTAAAATTCAGAGATAGCATCTCTCTAAGTTGCTAAATTGCCCAGGTAGGACTTGCACTTGCAATCCCCCTACTTAGGCCTAGCAGAGTCCTGGAATTACGTGTGTTTGCACTATGCCCAGCTGTCCTGGAACTGCTGAAAAAACTACTCTTTCCCCCACTGGATAGTCTTGGAACCCTTACTGAGAATCAGTTGAATATAAAAAAAAAAGGATTTATTTCTAGACTCTTAATTCTACTCCACTGATTTATATGACTATGGTTATGCCCATTACATCCATGTTTTAATTACTATTGCTTTGTTATAATTTTGAAATCAAGAAGAAGGAGTACGCTGGTTCTTTTTCATGATTGTTTTGGCTCTTCTATGTCCTCTGTAATTTCATATGAGTTTTAGAATCAGCTTGTTAAACAAAACCGCTAAGATTCTGACAGTTTTTTTTTAATTTATACAACAGTTTGGGTATGTTGCCATCTTAATAAGTCTTCCAACTCATAAACATGTTCCTTTATCCATTTTCCTGTAAGTCTTAGTTATTTTTCTCATTGCTGAGACAAAATATCTGACACCCAAAGTTAAAGTAGGAAAGGTTTATTAAGTTCACCGTCTGTGGAGGTTTCAGTCCATACTTGGCTGGCTCCAAGGCAGAGTGGCACGTGGCAGAGGGCGACCATTCATGGCGGTGGAAGACAGCAAAAGCAACACAGAACCTTAACAGTACTTTTCAACCCCTTTTATATTCTATCCAGGCTGCTAGGAGTAGGCTGCTGCCAATCCAGTCAGTAGACTGATCTAGCTATCACCCACCCTTCATTACAGCACCCTTAACACCAGCATTGCACTCCAAATGGATCACATACCCTAGATTTAGCTACCGCCGAAAAAGGCCCATCTAAAGCTACGTGATGCTTTGGTGAGATATCTAGACCCAAACTGTAACACTACACTTTTTTAAACTTCGTTCAGCAGTGTTTTAGAGTTTTTCAGAGTATAAGTTTGAATGTCTTTTGTTTAACTTGTTAAGTACTTTATTCTTTTTACTGCTATTGTAAGAAGAGTTGTTTTCTTAATTTCATTTTCAGATGATTCAATGAAAGCGTGTAGAAATACAATCGATTGTTTTGCATGTTGCCTGCTATCAGCAACTAATTCATTAGTTGCAGTGGTGTATTCCTTAGTGTTTGGGATCTCTAAGAGATCCTTTTTCCTCTCACCTAGTTGTTTTCTCTTGTTTCTGGTCTCAGGGAACAGCATCCCATCTTCCACCACTATGATGTTAGCTATAAGAGCTTTGCAGTTAAGGAAGTGCCTTTCTATTCCTGGTTTGTTGAGTGATTTTACCATGAGAAGGTATACGGTTTTGTTAAATGTTTTTCTGCATCTCACATAGTCTTTTTTTTTTTTCATTCTGTCAATATAGTTACTGCATTAATTTATTTTTGGATGTTAAACTGATTTTGCTTTTCTGGGCCAGAGGGGGTCAGTAATACTGTTAGACAAGGGAGGAGAGAGCAGAGAGACTGTGACATGCCAGCAGAGACTACTGCAGGGGCCACTGAGGGAGAGGCTTTGGCTTGGATTTCATTTCTGAGTCACCAGTAGCCAATATAATGACCTCTTCTAAACATGGAAGGACTTATCTGTCCTAGTTCCTACCAAAATACACTTTAACTGGGGAGGCAGATATCCCAGTCTGCTGACAGGTGCCATTTGCAATTATGCAGTGGCATCCATTTCTCCTCCTTTCTGCGCTCACAGACAGTAGCACGGGCTGTGCCCTGACTAAGACTCAGGCAGCTGCCTGAACTGCTGTCTGATCTTCGCCCTCTGCACTGCCCTCTTGCTTAGCCAAGACAGACACCATGGAAGAGTGCCTGGGAAACCACACAGGCATGAACCGCTACAGCGTGGACCCCTGCTCCTCCACCTTCCACCACAGGGGCGCCTTGCCTCCTTCCCTGCTGTACTGCAAGAAGCTGAACTCTGGAGACTGCCATCTTGGGGGAGGCCCCGCCACCACCACTGGCGTTCCATGCATCGGCCCCATGCCTTTTGGAGGCTCCTCAGCACTTGGACTGAGGCCCCCAGCCTCCAGCCCCAAGAGAAATGGGACCTCTCCTGAAGCAAACAGATGTGGTAATGTAAACATTCCTTGGCCTTCCTGTCACTTCTCCTCCGCTGCCTTTTAAATGTCCCTTTCTCTCACTCTCTTCTCTTCAACTCAGTTCCAGTTTTTCTCAGGGTGGTGATCACAGGACACTGCACTGATTGAATGGAGTTCTAATCTGAAGGTATTGCCACTTACAAAGGAGATATTTATTCTCTGACCCACTCATGTGGGTGACATCTCAGGCCCTGTGTCTTAAGCGCAGGATTCTAGCAGTAGGAGGGAGGCAGATTTGGCTGGAGAAACGTGTGCCATCTGCCCAAACCCAGTCTGCCTGTGATGCTTGGTTAGGAGAATCCAGGTTCCTTCAAAGGGCCTCAAAGCAGTCCCTGCCTCCAGCACCTCAATGCCTCCTCTTAGTGGGGCCTGGGCTGTCCTCTTGTGCTTCACTTCACTTCCACCCACTGCAGCAGCTCTTTGTTCTCCTGAAAGACAATCTCAGGCAGTATTTCTGCCAGGCAGCTGCTGGAGCGCACTCCGACACCTGCTCAGGACTTGGCTCTAGAAAACCCTGTCTGTGGGAGCCAGTCACACCCAGGAGAGCCCCTGAGCTCGGGACTTCAGGAGAGACCAGAGAAACAGCACCCCAGCGCCCGCTGCTTTGTGCTGCAGACAAACCAATGACTCTATCCTGAATGCTGGTTGTCTTTTTCTGCAACTTAGAAAAATTAAAGAGACCCTTACCTGAAACCTTGAACATCCCAGCTGTTCATGGCAGCAGGAGCCGCTGGGGCTGCAAAATGCTGGAAATGACAGAGCTGCTTTTGGCATAAAGCTGTTATAGGATGTAAGAGTTGAAGTGTGTCTCTGTAATACATTGGAAGAAAATGAAAATATTTGTCCATTGTGAGGACACAAACTGTTCCATGCTGCAAAGTGTCCATTTAACCGGTGCCTTGCACAGAGCACTGGATGACACCATGGTTACCAGAAGGAGCCGCTTGGCCTTGCACAGTCTCAGGAGCAAGATGGGAAAGTGAGTGGGAAGAAGGGGACAGAGGTCATGCCAAGCATCTCTGGAGGAACTTTCCATTTCCACTTATGCTTCAGTGGCCAGAGTTAGTCCCACAGCCAGAAGCAGCAAGGGAAGCTGGGAAATGTGGTTCAGTGTCAGGCAAACATGATTTAAACAGAGAGTAGAGATTCTATTACAAAGGAAGATAGTGGATGCCCACAGGCAGTCTCAGCAGCAGCCCTGATTAGAAATACTCCCCCTATGCTCTTTGTATGGTATGGCCCGGCCTGTAGTCCCCTCATCTGTAATGCAGGCTCTCTCCCACCCACGCTAGAGCCCAGATCCCCCGGACTTTGAGAGTCCTCTCATTCGTATTTGAATCTGCCACAGCCTCAGCAAAGGGGACCTGCTGGGGGGCGCATTAGGTTGCCTTTACTGGGCACCTACTAGGGAGCACTCTCCATACAGTATTTATTATTTGTTTCAAATTAATATGTTTGTAATCTACAATAAGAAATGGGCTGCATTACATCCAATTTATAGATAAGGAAAGTGAGGATCTAGAGTCAGTCAAGTGTTGAGCCCAGATTTGACTTCAACCTACTCTAAAGCCTTTGTCTCTCAAAACTACCCCAGGGGTCTCCCAGCAGTGTGTGAAGGGTTTCCGGAGGCCCCCTGAGGTCCTAGTGTGTGGAGGAGAATAGATGATGAGAGCAGACAGGTTCTGGGCCCCTCCGCACCTCTCTTAAACAGGGCCTCTTCACATTTGCAGAATGCAGTTTTTGGTTTTTTTTTTTTTTTTTTTTTCTTTTTTTTTTTGTCTTTTTGAGACAGGGTCTCACTATGCAGATCAGGCTGGCCTTGAGCTCACTTTTTAGCCCAGGCTGATCTCAAACTTGCAAGAATCCTCCTGACTCAGCCTCCAGAGTGCTGGGATTACAGGCATGCACCACCACGCCCAGCTCAGACTACAAAGTTCTCTGTGTGCTGTACTTGAAAGAAATTTGCACAGCTAAAAATTGATTTGGAAACCAAGGGACTCTAATGTGTGGAATTCAGTGGCAATGTACTAAAGTAGCCTCCCTGCCCATTTCTGACCCACCTGTCTGCCTGCAGCCCTGCTGTGGGTCAAAAGCCTGTTCAATATTACTCTGAAATTACACCCTAAGTGAAATCAGTTGGCATCAAGAAACCATGTCTCTTCCAGAGGGTTTGACCCAAGTCATATACACTGGAAGAAGCCTAGAAATGGATTTTCTCCCAAGGGTGTTAATCAAAATTATTTAAAACCACAGATGCCAGAAAATAGCACGAAGCTGCAGGCAGAAGCGTAGGTATCGACAACATGATGGATTTCTCAGCCACCTTCCCTGTCCTGGGGGATGCTCACTCTGGCCTCCCGCTGTCTTGATAGATCTCCCTGTCTCCCTGCCAGTGGGCTCTGCGGGGCTGTGTTCCCGAGGCACGTTTCCCTGGGGTTTGCTGAGGCTCCAGTGAGTGTTTGAGGGCTCTTCCCTGGCTCTCCCTGACGACAGATACAATCAGCAGGCGCTGTAACGAGGTTTCAGATGGCAGGAGCTTTCTGACTTTTGCACTGAACAGAACATGCTATAGAATTCCCAACTACAGCTCAGCTCAGGATTCAGAATCCAGAAACAAAATAAATCTGACATTGTTATCACAACCCCAGTGCTTCCTGTGGCTTAGATTTTGCCTCGATGGGGTATGGCCTTGGGTGAGGGCTAGAAAAAGAACGAAGCCAATGCTCCCGGGGTGTGGGAGGCATGGGAAGGGCTTATTCATTCCAGGGAGAGAAGAGTTTGTATGAGGACAGTGAAGGAAATCAAGCTGGAAGATTTGAGATCCATGTCCAGCAGATGAAGCGTTAGCCCGCAGTAACCATAAGTTAGGTATTTCTGAGCGGGGAAGTGAGTGATGGCCATGGGGTTTAGGAAGATGGATCTACTGGCCATTTGGGAAATAATATGTAAGAAAAGAAAGCAGCTAAAGTGTGGTTCATTCTGGCTGTTTAACGTTTTACTGCTCTATCCCATTGAGTCCTCTTAACAGCCCAGTGTAGTAGGTGGTTGGACAGCTGAGGTGCCCTGACTCAGGTTGTGATGTCCTAGTCTGCAGATGCTTCCTGAGCACAAAAGGCCAGAGGTCTTGGGACAGAGCTGTGAACTAGACAGACACGAGCACCATTCTCAGAGTGTGTGCAAATCCAGACAGACAGACATTAACAGATTATTACATACATTTCATCAAAGCTGGGATTCTTGCTGGAAAGGAGGTGTGTGACAGCCCTAGCTCAGGGGAGATCTTGCCTAGGGACAGTGGCACTGGCTGGAAAGGACAGCAGGAGCAGGCTGGGGAGGAGAAAGGGAGGCCAAGGCTGGCTGGAGGCTCTGGCAGAATTCGTGCTGCTTATAGGAGGTCGCAGTATCTGCTGGCAGACAAGAGGAAATCCGGCCCAGCGTCACCCAACTTTAAGTCTATGGTCTGCTTCACCTCTAGTGGCATCCCCTGTCCTCACACTGACATGAAAACCCTGGGTAAAAACCTGAGGAGTGCCCGGGATCCCTCCTCTCTCCTGTCTTTCTCAAGAGCCTCATAGCATCTTGGGAACTCTAGAATAGAAATAGTGAACAACACTGTTTTTGCCACCTGATTTTGCCCATATCGTGGGTTAGCCTGGTGGCCTCGTTTCCAGGAAGGGTGCATTCCACAGGGACCCGGCCCCTTAGAGATGCTAGTCAAGGATCTGCCCCCTCTCCCCTCACCTTAGCTCCGGCTGCCTGGGAGGGGCTGGGAGATGACAGCAACCCGAGGGGGGCCGAGGGGGGCCTTTGAGGGATGGTGGGCTTCCCTTGAAGGTGTTGTCAGGCTCCAGTCCTAGGCCACACATTCACTTGATTCATAAAATACTCTTGAGAAGCAACAAATGATAGGCCCGATGGATAGAGGAAGAAACCGAGGCCCACGGAGAATGTCTGAGCCAGGATGTGACTAGAAGGCCAATGTGTGTTTTACCCATGGACACACTGTGAAAGGTAACTTGCTGGGCACCGGCAGCCCATGCGGGAATGGCCCCTCCTGTACCACAGAGAAGCCCGGAGATGGTCCCTTCGCCATGTGGCTCATCACTTATTGCGTTCTCCCCCACGACTTCATTGTTAGTAAAATCTCCCCTGAATTATGAATGAGGAAAAGGCAATCTTGTGGGTATGTGTAAGACAGAGAGAGGGAGAGAGATTTGCACACATGGTACAAGTACTTGTGCTTTGGAAGGGGCTGGGATTGCTTTTGAACACTGACTCACAGCCATTCTATTTCTGCTAACTATGAGTTCAGCTTTAGAAACAAGATGTAATTATACATTCATTCAGCACCGGGTTTTGCTTTGTGTGTCTCTGTAGCCCTCAGAGAAACATGACCGAGTACTGGGGTCTCCAAGGGAGAACACCGCTGTCTCTCAGGGTGTGGGGCACGTGCTTCACATGCCGTGTCCAGGAGGAGCAGATGTGTGCACTCTGCCGTGGTTCACCACCCACCCGCCACATCTGGCTGCCCTGGCTGTGTCAGGCTGGCCCCATCTGTCCTCCTGACACTTCTGCAGCAGCTGGGGGAGGGGTGTTTATTTTCTCTGTGAGCACAGACCACTGTAACAAGCTTGCCAACCTGCTGCGGAAAGTTCCATTTTTCTTCCTTCCAGTGTGAGTTTATGTGCTTTGGATCCGCAGCAAGTCCCAAGGGGCGAGCTGGGCTTCCCGATGCCCACTGCCTTGTAGACTAACAGGCGCGCTCAGAAACACGCCCAGGCCCACCAGCGGCTGCTACTGCTCTGTCCTGAAAAGGTGAACCGTGCCCACAGGACGCTCTAGCCTGTAAGCCCGGGGCGCCGCTGACTCCGCTCTCTGTTCTCTGCGGCCGTCCCCCGAGGCCTCCTCCTTCCAGACGAACCAGCCCTCTGCCTGCCCCAGTGTTGTGGCTGAGAAGAAAGCGTTTTCCTGAACTTGCTCAAGGAACTCTAGGATCCTGCAAATGATCCTATTAATGCACCGGTTTTTTTCCTTCCTGGCAAATGGGGAAATTAGATTTGATCTCTGCTTGCTCTAAAATAATTCTAAAATCATTCTTGGACTGAAGACTTCCCACCTTTGTAGTAAGAGCATCTGTTGCCACTGTGATTAACAGCCATGCTGTGGTGGGTGGACCCCAAAGACAAATGTGATTTCTGTGATTCCTCATCCCCATGTTGAGGGCAGATGTCTTTAAATGGAGTGAAGTCATTTTTAATAAGCATGCATCCGGATTCAGACGGCCCTGGGGGGCATTAACTGTTTCCCAGCAAAATGCCCTGTGCCAAAGCCCCTTATAGGGCCCTTCAAGGTCCAATAAGGAAGAGGCAATGGAAATCATAGAGTAAATCTAAGTCCCAACCAAACCATTATATATTTAGGACAGACTGGAAAATGCGATGCTGTATTTTTCTCAGCACTAATGAAGCCGTGGTACCTTAAAAAAAAAAAAAGGAGTGATTATATAAGCAGCCTATATGCCCATCAGTAGGTGGCTGGATAAAGGAAATATGATATCTATACACAGTGGAGTACTACTCAGCCATAAAGAAGGGTAAATTTGAGTCATTTGTAGGAACATGAGTGGATCTTGAGCTCATAAGGCTAAGTAAAATAAATCAGACATGGACAGTTAAATATTGCGTGGTCTCTTTTATATAAGAAACTCAAAATATAAGTAATTTAGAAAGCAAAGTAAAGTGAGATGTTAGGAAATAGGAAGGCAGATTTGTGGACTGGGAAGGGGGTCTGGAGAAGAAGGAAGAGGGGAGAGTAGGGAAGGGAAGAGAAAGGGAAAGTGATGAAGCTCTGTCCGCACGTCAGTTCCCCGAGACCGACGGGGATCTTACATAGTGCAAACAGGTCCTGATAAACAAACATAGAAAAGTAAAAAAGAGGCAGAAAAAGATGGCAGAAAACCGCTTTGCCTTGAGGCTGAAGAATAAACAAGCGAAGGCTTCTCAATTTCTAATTTAGAGTTATTTATAGGGAAGCTGCTCACTTTTCAGGGCCTTGACCTTTTTCTAGCCTTAAAACAGAATTAAAGATTCCCCATACAAGGCTTCTGCGTAAATTACCTGGACTGGTTGTGCAAATCTCTTGATGCATTTCATACCTATCGCAGTCACACTTCAAATACATTTACCGTACTTAAGGCATGGAGGCATTGTAATGTATGACCTCCGTAACCAGAGGATGGTGTTTCATTTTTCACCAAACACCTCACCAAAGCCCAGGTACAGGAAAGGCACTTGGTAAATTCTGGAAGCCCACGGAAAATTCTCAGGAAATTAAACTCTAGCTGTGAGCTAGAGAAAAGCCCACACAGAACTGGTCTACAAAGTGGAGAGCGGAGAGCATCGCAGGGGAAGAATGGTTTAGGGTGAAGGTGGAGAGGCAGGTGACACTCAGGCAGTGAGAGCGACAGCAACATTGCTCACGCAGACAGCAGGGAGCTGTTCCCTGGGCTGTGCCAGTCGGTGGGACTTCCACTGAGGCAGGGGAGGGACGTGTCTCCTGGCAGAAGCCAGTGTGCCAGCTATGGGTGAAGAAGCGGGTGGGGAGACACTGGCCATGGCAAGCTTGCCCAACCAGGTTGCCAGGGGCAGCACGGGAGCAGGCAGGGAGCCTCCCTCCCTCCGGGAGACACCTGGCCTAGGTCAGCCCGAGGGCCTGGCCCTCCCGCGTTTCAGTCCTCACACCTGCCCCTCCAGGTGGAGAGCACTGCCGAGCTACACCCTCGTGGCATGCTCAGACCATCAGCAGGGAGTGGCTCCAGGATCTGTCTGGAGGTCTCTGCCACCCAAACTCTTCTCCCCCTCCCGGGTGGAAGGAAAGGGACTAGTGAGACCAAAGGCAGCCACTGACCTTGAGGAACCATGCCTAGGCTGGGGGACCCTCGGACAGTCTGCGAGATGTGTCCAGACAAACCTGGGTCTCAAGGACAGCAGGAGCCAGTGGTAATTCTTTGTTGTCGATTGAGAGAAGGGCTGGGGCAAGGAGACCTATCAGAAATCATCACAGGGGTTGGTAGGAGGCTCTGAGCCAAGATCCAGCAGGGAGAGAAGGGAGGCAGTAAGCACCCAGAGGCATCTTCCCCGGTGCTGCAGAAGAATTAAACGCAGGGAGCAAGGGAGAGGGAGGAGGCAGAGGCGGTGGGGACGGGACAAGGGTAAGCTGGTTCGGGATGTGCGCAAGCGTAGGTGAGCCCTGGCCCCTCCGGGCGACTCCCTCACGTTACTCTTCTGCTCCACTGTCCTAACCACGCTCATCTGCCGCAAGGCAGGTGTCGCTCAGGCAGCCAGCTCCCGAGGAGCAGCTCTGGGCCACAGAGGCACCCCAGGCGGTCCGGGAGCTCTGGGTGCGGTGGGGAGGGGCAGAGTAAGCGCTCGGATGGCCTCCGTGTGTGCCTGGGCAGTGGGTATGGCGACATCTTCCCTTCTGCATGCTCAGATAGGCTCGGAGCCCCCTAGTCAGGGGCTCCAGGGTGGGGGTGGGAGATGAGCCGTTCTGCAGAGGCTGAGAATGAGACCCAAGCGCACAGTGTGTGCCCCCCACCTCGGAGTGCATCCGATGGAGCCAGAGGGGCCTGAAGTCACAGGGGCTCCCAGCTCCCCTCAGAGCCCCGTTTGGACACCTATCTTGCCTTACTTGCCTTGGTCACCAGGAGTGAGGAGGCCCAGGGCCCACTCAGACAGAACCAAACAAAAGACAGTTTTAAAAACTCTAACTTGAATCAGAACTTCAGCCTGCTGAAGGGAAGACCTTTTCCGGTGCGTCCTTCCGTGGGAGAGTAGGGGGCTCCTGCACAGATGGGGACAGCCCCAGGCTCCCTGCTCCCTGCCAGTCACTGCCTTCCCTGTCACTGGAGGTCACTTGGACCCACCCTGGACTCTGAGGCACCAAGCCGCTCCCCTCACCCCGTCCTCCCCAGCCGGAAGCGGTGGGCAGCGCCAGGTAGGTGCTGAGGCCACAGGCCCAGAAACCCACTGCCTCCTCTGTGTCTCTGCTCGCTCCATCCAGCCTCGAGCCTCCCTGCAGATGGCCAGGACACCAGGCCGCCGAGGACCAGAAACCCTTCCACCTGGACTGTGGAAGACGTGGTCCGGTTTGTGAAGGACGCCGACCCGCAGGCTCTGGGGCCACATGTGGAGATCTTCAGAAAGCACGTGAGCTTGTGGTGGGGCTGGCTGGGGAGGGAGTTGGGGGTGTTTCAGGATCCCCAGCTGTGGGGGTCGGGATGGAGCCCGGGGGCACCTTGAGAGAGACAGAGACGAGGAGACAGATGCCACCACAGGCTTCTCAGTGCAACACACCCACTTGATTTTATTCGTAAGGGATGTTGGTCCCATCTGTTCTCATTTTGGCCTTCACCAGGAGTGCCTGCTTTCCTGCGCATCCATCCGTCTGTCTGTGCCTCCAACAGTCATTTATAGCACACCTACAATATGCCAGGCAAACTGGGCCAGTGCTTATTCCTCGGCTGCTTTGCAGATTAAAGGAGAAAATGCACATAAAGCATCCAGCCTGGTGCCTGGCTTGTAGATAGCCTGCTGTTAGCAGGTATTGTTACAATTATTTAGGCAACTCTGAGATATATTAAAGATGGTAATTGAAAAAAACAAAGGTGAGAATTAATGTTTTATCTACCAAGCTTACTCTATTAGTTCCATGTTGTTGCTATAATAAATTAGCACACCTTAATGGCTGAAAACAATACAAATTTCTTATCTTATAGTTTGTAGGTCAGGAGGCTGGCTGGGGTCTCCCTGAACTATGACCCAGCTGCAGCAGGGTTGTGTTCCTTCCTGGATGCTCTAGGGAGAATCTAGTTCCTGTCTGTGCCAGCTCCAAGCCCATCGTCATTTCTTTGTATTCCCCCTGCCCTCAGCTTTAAAGACAGTAATATGGAGCAGAATCCTTCATGGGCTGCCTTCTCTGTGGTCCTGTCTTGTGACTTCTTCCTCTACTTTTAAGGGCCTTGAGCCCTCCCATAATCCCTGTTAAATCTCAGCTGATCAGCAACCTGACTCCTACCCCCAGCCTTACTTCCCCCTTACTCTCACCTAAACATAGTCAGAGTCCAAGGATTAAGATGCAGATGTCTTGGAGGAAGGGGAAGGAACATTATTCTGCCTGTCACTGCAGCCAACCCCCCCCACCATTTTACTTGGTAATTCTGTCATAGAAATCATACTGTTGGATCCAGGGAGGACCTTCTTCTAATTCAACACTTGCATTTTATTAGGCATATTTTAAACATCGCCTGACAGTGTGTTTAGACAGATTGGCCAGGGGGAGTCTGGATTTCTCTCCAGGGTGGTGGGAGATGGTGGAAGCCTAGGAGGTAGGGTAAAGAAGGAACATCAGGAAATGAGGCTCCTGAGAGGGACCCACAGGTGAGCTCCCCTCCACCCCTGTCATTTTACCAAGGACACAGAAAGTAAGTGATATTGAGTAGGTGCTCCATCAACATTGGATGGATGGGTGGGTGGATAGATAGATAGATAAAGGCTAGAGGCTAGATGGATAGATGGGTGATGGGTGGGTGGGTGATGGATGGGTGGATGGATTATGGATAGATGGATGATGAACGGATGGATGACGGCTGGATGGATAGATGGATGGATGGATTATAAATGGATGGGTGGATGGATGGATGGATAGATGGACGGATGGATAGATGGGAGTCACTGGCGAACCTTGCTCAGTGAAATGAGTCCCCTGTGTCTCCTCCCACAACCTGAAAATAGCATGTGGTGAGTGAGGAAAGCAGCCTGGCTAGCTTCATGAATTACACATGCGTTCTGGGGGTTACTATTTTTAGAGACAAAGGGAGCAAAGGATTGGGATTGACTCATTCCCTTAGTATTTTTTTGCATTCAACCCTGAGATGAAGCAGGTGCAGTGTGTACACTGTCTGATATTATTGACAGAGCCAGAAACAGAGTGTGATTTGCAGTTCTGTAGCTGGCTAAAGGCGGGAAGGCCTGCAAGAAAATAAAGGAGAGAGTACGGTGATGGTGGGAGTCAGAGCGCAGTGCCAACCTCTTGGATGAGATGGAGAGGCAAGCTCTAGTTTCAGGGTCTAGTAGATTTCGCTTTTCACTCCTTTAGCCATTATCTGGGTAACAGATATTGCACATGGGATACTGGAAACAGAGGTGGGGTTATGTTTGATTTCTTCTATCAGGAATAGGAACGATCCAGTGTATCCTATGACTCCAGGGAGGTGATGGGAAGAGGTGTACATAGTGTTTATTTGCTTTAACTTTTTTTAAAAAAGGAGATCTTGCCCTAAGACCAAGAAAATATGCTCTCTAAATAAATCCACCTGCCCTGAGCACTGTTAACCTTAGCCACTTTTTGACGGCTCTCTTTTCTGAGTTTTCTTTTTCTGATCTGTTCCACCAGGAGATTGATGGTAATGCTCTTTTGTTGCTGAAGAGCGATATGGTCATGAAGTACCTGGGCCTGAAGCTGGGACCCGCACTGAAACTCTGCTACCACATTGACAAACTGAAGCAAGCCAAGTTCTGAAATTTTCTGAAAGACGGAAGCAAAACCCAAGACAACAGACCGCAGGATTACCCTCTGCCTTACCAACATCCAGCTAACATCATGAAGTACAGTCTTCTCTTAAAATTAACACTCACAAAGACTTGGCCTTTTTGTAAATTGTACATCTTTGCCTTTTTAGTCAATATGGTTCTTTTTGAAATGCTTGTTTTACTGACCTGCCAAAAAAAATTACCAAAAAATCCATTATTGTTAACATTCTTGATATTGTTGTTGTTCATAGAACGGGTGCTGTTTGTGTAATGAGATAGCGAGGGAATGAATGCTGTTGCCTCAGGTGAGGCCTGGAGTGTTCAAAGTCTAGGATAAAACTTTGGCCGCACAGAGGGTGCAGGGCCACCAGCCCTGCACAGCAGCCCCGCCTCTACTCTGACCTGGGGCCTCTCAGTATGAGCCTCGCTGGATTCAGCTTGGAAGCTGACCTCTGAGGATGACTGCCTCACCCTTACCCTCTGGAAAACTTGAATTTTTTTTTCCTCTGAAAGAAAACGGTTTCTTTCCCTCGTTATCTGAAGTACCGCGTTGCCCCACTAGAGGGCAGATTGCTTATGAAATGTTGGGACTGCTGGGTGTAGTCACCCATGCTTCAGAAATCAGTGGCGGGGCCAGGGCTTCTAAAAGCAACGTCCAGCGTACACAGAAATAGGGAATTGATTCCACAGTCAGCATCATACATGGCAACTCAGGAAGAAGCCCTCGTCTAGAGGGTCCTCGCTCCCTTCCACTCATTACTGACACACAAGCAGCCAAGGCAGCTGCCTAGATGGGGCTTCGCAGGCCCTTCCCTTCCCGAGTCGCTGCAGTGTCGAGGCGCTGGCGTGCTGAAGAATCTTAGTGACATTTCGCCATGGGTGTTTCTTGAGCAAAGAAAAATGTCTCAACTAAGCTTTGAAATGGGAGAGTTCTGATTTCTAATTCCATTGCTGGATTCTGTAGTTGTATCTGTGGCTAATTTTTCTCGTCCTCAACAAATACACAGACATGCTATTATTGGGTTTAATTCAATTCACAAATAGGTTCCCTTCCTCACCATGGAGTAATAGAAAAAAATTGATTTTTTACCCCTTCGCAGCTGTGTTCAGAGAAATATAATGAATCCACAATTTACTAGGCAGGAGGATGGCCTCTTCTCTGCTAGCCTCTTTCTTTCTTTCTTTTTCTTTCTTTCTTTCTTTCTTTCTTTCTTTCTTTCTTTCTTTCTTTCTCTTTCTTTCTTTCTTCCTTCCTTCCTTTCTATCTTTCTTTCTTTTTTCTTTCTTTCCTCCCATTAAAACAGGAAACATATCTTCAAATCAAATTCACCTTTGCCATAAGCACATTCTTTTTCTTTAAAGAATATCTACAGAGTCAGAGATGAGACCTTTTGATCCAAGGAAAGATGAGAGTCACCAATACCTCAGGATCTCCACTGGCCCAAATGTGAATTAGAAGACGGTCAGCGTCCTCCAGCATGAAGCCTGAAGGGGTCTCAGCTGGCAAGTGAAACTGGATGAAATCTCAAGTCCCCTCGCCCCTTGACCAGCTGCCCTCATGTGGCACAGCAATTGCACGGCCTTGCAGGAAGCCCTAGGTAGATCTGCAGATCGACCCTCTGTAAATCAGTCAGAATTTAAATGAAGACCGTTAGATACATTCCACGGTACGCTATTGGGCCCACCTTAAGGAGAAAGACTGAAGAAAGCGCATCATAGCAAAATCTTTTTTGGATACCCAAGTGGTGACTGATTTAGATTGTGCCAGAGAAGAGAGTGTCCCAAACTTACTGAACTGAGCTTGATCAGGGTCTCACACAGCAGAATGTCTGTTGGTTTCAGCACATGGCAAAACTAACTGGAATCAGGACTTAAGATGAAATCTTCAAATTTTAAAGTGATGAACAGACCCTGTCCCTCAAAGGTTGATTAATGTACAAGCTCACTACTGCTCTGAAATTGGATAATTGCCCCAGAAGGCCCAGCAGCTTCCCTAGTCAGAACCGCCAGTGTGAGAACAGTGGGGTGTGAAGCTCCTGCGGCAGCCCAGGTTCTTTGCTCCCTGGCTTTGGCTCTGTCCTTGTGTACGGGAGGTGCCACCTCCACGGGCACGCGCCACATTTGATGGCTCACAGCATTCAACTTTCACAGTGTCCTATGCCACTCGCCAGGGCCTCCCTAGCTTTAAACACAGGAACATTGGTGCCCCAATGAAATCAGCCCCAGGCAATGTCAAAGAGATGCCTGGGGTCATTTTCCATGGAGAGCCTTGTGCCTGTTTCAAGTCTAGGAGAAAACTGGCACTGTGTCCCTGTGCAGTTGCTGCCACCCAGGTGACAAACCATCCGCATGGAGCTTTAAGCAGGCCAGATTGCCGAAGCCATGGTATTTAAGGTTTGACTTTTGAAAAATCTCACTACTTTTAAACTGAATGCTGCCGTAACAGAAAAGAACCTGGAGAGGAAATTCCTCTTGTTTTTGTACCAAAATGCAACTAGCATCATAGCAATATTGCAGTTATAATTAATTTTCATCCCTCTCAAAAATCGTGTCAAACCAGGCAGGTAAAGAGCTTTTCAAACGTAAAACATGCCAAACCATTTCCTCCAAACAGACCTTAAAGGATCAGGCCCCCGGGTCATTCGGGGCCAGGTGAGATCTACTCAGGCCTCACGCTTGACAGATACACGGTGCTTGTTATTCCGTTGTGGTAGCTTGGTTTCAGTTGTAATGAATAGTGATACTGCTTTGCATAATTTCAAATTAAAGTGTGTGTTCATGTTCTAAACATTTCCAATTACACTTGTACATTAAACACTTGAAAAAAAATCAAGAGACAATTCTATTGCCTAAGGCATTTTAAATATTTTATGAAGCACATTATTTCCTTTGTAAAGACTTTAGGTAAGAGATGGTGTGTGTGTGTGTGTGTGTGTGTGTGTGTGTGTGTGTGTGTGTTGCCTGACACTGCAGTTGGAAGAGCCTTAGGAAGTGGGTGGGAGGATATCAGCTAGCGCCTTTGTTTGGTTTAAAATGTTAGTTGCCTTTGTCTCCAGGCCCTAGTCCCTAGTCACCCACGGGCTGTGACCACTAGCAGTTCTCTCCTAGGCCAGCAGGGTGTGCCCTAGAGACAGCTGGGGAACCAGGAGGTTCTGGGGTTCTGGGCCTGTGTCCTCAGTTAACAAATTGGACCTTTCAAGCCCAGGCTTCCAGGTGACAGAAAAGAGACCTCTTAGAGGAGGACACGGTTCTGAAGCCCTTGTTCAGTGCCTGCCAGGGAGGGTACCAGGCCCCACCCTCTTCCTCCAGCAGAGCTGCAAGGTTTTTCATTTCAGCAGGAAAACAGAGTGAAGAACCTCAGGAGAAGCACTCACGATGTTAGATTCTTAAGAAGGAGTACAGGGCTGGGCATGGTTTCCTGGAGAGAGAAAAAGAAAGAAGGACAAAATCATAAATCTCTTAGGAAAATGATCAAAGAGCAGCTCTTCTAACAGTCCTGACCCAAGATGTGGCAATGACCTGAGTCCGTATTTATGTATGGAAAGCATATCTTATTTTTCTAATTAATATTATTTTAAAATTAGCTTTGAGGATGTTTTCAAAGGAGAATTTTGTCAAATCTCTGGGGGAAAATTAGAAGGGACAGAAATTTAGTCATGGACGGAAAGCCCTGGAGGATGAAAATGTTGTGCTCTCTTTCTGAAGATACAGCCAGCTCTTTGTGAGCACCAGCAGCAGGCTCCATCCACTACCCGTGCAGAGGGCTCTGGTTCAGCTCTTCTCCAGTGGAGCTACAGGAGCAAGGGGGGGAGTGACTCACTTTTGTCTAAACTTCAGGTAACAAGACATGGAAGTGGGCGGGAGCAGATTGTTTTTAAAATGGCCACATCTTGTGAAGGAGGAGGGTGCAGACCTGTGCGGGGCCTGACTTGCTTCTTTTTCTTTCTTTTTTAATCATAAGCACACTCTAAAGAGTGAACACGTGCCTGCCTCCCTCATGGTCTTGCCATGTGCTTTAAACCCCCATCCCTGGCATGACAGGACCACACTGAGTACCCCCAGCAGGTGGCCAGATGGCCAGAGGCACAGATGTGCCTGTTTTCATCTTGCAAAATGTAACCGGGCAGCCTCATCTGCCCATCCTGGGCCTGCCGTGGTGCAGAGGGCTCTGGGGCCTTAGCTCCCGGAGTGCCGTTCCCTCCCAGCACTGTCCTACTCCAAGGTAATCCCTTCACGGACAATTGGAGGCTGGGTTTTTGGAAATCTAGCATTTGCCTGAAAGAGGATCACTCTTACTTGTTGCCACCAGTTAAAGATTATGGAAACATGTCTGCTAACAATTTGCTTTGTGTAATTTGTTCTAATGCTAATAAGCAACAGCTGGGACACTTCCTGTGGTAAATTCCTTTGCGGTTACAGTTGTACCATCGCACATGGGCTTCACCAAAATGCTGTGCTTGAGAAGAGTACTCGCTCCTGCTTGCTCAGGCTCCCAGGAACCCCCCTCACCAAGAAAGCAGCAGCATTTTTAGAAAAGGATTCGCTTTCCTCCACTCTGATTTCCCAAGCAGAGCCCTAGACCTGCGGCCTTAAAGTCTCTATCAAGAGCCTGGGGTTCCTGGCAAGCGAAGGATGGAGTTCGACTTTCTCCAGAGGAAAAGACGGCAGGTGGAGCTAAAAACAAGGCTTTCCCCCAGGTCACGTGAGTGTGCTGGACCATGATTTGCTACTGAGAGCGTGAGGACCGGAGAACATGAGCAGACGAATCCTACAACTGAGACCAGCTCAGTGATCTGTTAAATAAAGATTCTAGCGGGGGCGGGAGAGTGACATCTTTGTGTCCAAACAGCTTTGATGTAGCCCTCAGCTTGCTCCTGCCACCATCCCACACGCTCCGTTCTGCAGCTCCACCACGGGGCCTGAGCGTTAGCGTTGGTTCCGCACGTTGCATACGTGTTGCAAGCCCAGCACACACATCTTCCATTGCATCTGACTCGGATGCACCCAAAACCTTGCTTCTCTAAACTGCTCACTATGAAACAGGAAACCCTCATCAGGTGTCACTTTATAATAACTCCGTGCAGCCAAGGGCTGTCTTATCCGCAGAGGGGCGCCCTCAAACCTCACATAGGCCCTGCCCGACCGCTTCTTCTCCGGCCGTTTCTTCCATTAGGAAGTGGCTTCTTTCTCTATGGGGCAGCTCTGGGTGTGAAAAAGTTACTTCTCAGGGAGACACAAATATCTGTAAATAAGACACAGATGTGGAGACGAAGCCATGTCTGAAATCTTTCTCTCTTCAACAGAGCTTGTCCTGGCAACAGTCAAACCCATGCTCTCAACTGACACTAGTGAATGAATCCCGGTGACAGGCTCGGCTGCAAGGTGCGGGCCCAGCGCCAAGGCATACGTCATGTAGCAGCTTTTGGGTCCCAAAGAGATTCTGTCCTGATTCTGGGTGTCCTGAACAAAGAACTGGACAAGACATGAAGAAAAAGTAGTGAGGATCTACGTTTATTGGCGATGGAGAAGAAATGCGTTCTGCTGAGTGAGAACTAGCCAGTGAGCAAGCTCACGGCAGCCACCAGGATAATGGTAGAGCTCTTTTGTGTATGAAATTCCTAGATTGCTTCTCGCCATGCAAACAGGCATTTGGGAAGTGGTCCTCTCAGAAACTCGCTTGGCCTTGTGTGCTATCAAAGGCCCACTTGGTTTTCTGCCAGATGTAAATGGAGAGTGGAATATGCCGCTTCTCAGCTTGGTCCCACAGATGCGTCCGCAGCTGCAGTTATCCTGGAGCCTATATTTTGCGCATGCGCTCTAGGTCTCCATGCCGGACAGGTCTGCCCACTTGCTTAGTTTTGTCCCAGCCCTAATCGCCTCATCGCAGTAGTATGGGATTCATCGGGTCTGTCCTGAAAACCTAGTGAAATTTCTGTGGCTTCTCCAGAAAGCAAAACAAAACAAATATGGGGGTGCCCTGGGATGGTTTTCAGCATGGTTATAAATCTGGCTGTGGTCACACGCGCACATGAGTTACTAAGCTTAGGTGAATAAATCCAGAAGGTCATGTGACTCATTCAGAGCTGTGAAAAGGGCGCTCTGCGATGTTGAGGCCCTATATCTTCACGGTACTGATCTGTGATATAATGAACTACGGAAGCTGCAATTTAGACAAAACAAGTTAAGATCACCAGTAGGAAAGGAGACAGTCTGTTGTATAGGCGTAAAGAACGACGCTGTTTATGAACCCGCGCCCAAGTTAGATCTCAGGCTCATGTTCAGGGGCAGAGGCAGCAAATGTTCTGCGAGCTACTGCACACAAAGGTGGGCAGCTGGAGAGGGTAGAGCATGGGTCATAGAGGGAAAGTTTGCTTCCTGTAGATTCCCTTTCATCACAGCTGTCCAGCAATGATTTAGAAATCCGACCCAAAATTACACATGACAGGTAGTTTATATAGTTTGCAATTACACTTCTGGGTCATGCAATGGGCTCTGTGGAAATGTTCATATTCTCATAGTTGGAAGTAGACAGAACCCAGCACCTGGCGAAGCCACGGCCCCGAGGAATGCACCTCACAGTGCTCTGGCTGGCTGAATAGAGGAGGACATCTCCAGTTTTCATATCTCCCCCCAAACACCACTTGATTCATCTCTCAGTCCCAGGGTTTGTCTTTCCTGAGAGAAACATGCCAGAGGGAGACAGGCCGAAAGAAGGTAGAAGGCCCTCACTTCTGCCTGCTCTCAACATTTCCACAAATAGGGAACTAGCTTGCGTTTCACCACCCTCTTTTCAGCTGAGGTTCTCCAATTCTGATTGGCCTAGTGCTCTCCTGCCAGAATTAGAAAGCAACAGCTGGTTGGGCACAGCTTTACTTTTAGAGACCTTTTTCTCTCAGCCCAGGACACCTCCCCCCCTCCGAAGGAAGAGCAGGGTTTCACTTGCCTGGCTCTGGGGCCCTGTTCTCGCAGTAGCCAGCTTCTCCCAGACAGCACAGCCCCAGCACTGGCCGCAGCAGCTCACACACACTGCTAATGACACCCAGCCCTGCGCAGGCAGGTGGAAGAGACTCCCCTGCCCTCTTTGGCTCTCCTTTCCTCCCTGGAGGGAGATGCAGAAATACCAGAGGCTTCTCTTATTTCTTCCCTCTAAAGGGCTACATAGGAGCCTTGAGAACAAAACCAGTGACCGATTCCCCGCCTCCTCCCTCCCCTTCTGCTCCTTTCTCGCTTCCTCCTCCTGCCCTCCCATTCCCCTTCCCTCTCCTCATCTTCTCTGTCTCTTTCTTCTCCTCCTTCTTTTCTCATCGTCATACCAAAACTTAGTGTTTATGCCGGGCATGGTGGCTCATGGCCATAATCCCAGGACCTGGGAGCTGAGGCAGGAGGGTCATTGCAAGTTTGAGGCCAGCCTGGGCTGGAAACTCAATTCAAGGCCAGCCTGCAGTGCATAGCGAGACCCTGTCTCAAAAAGACAGAAACAAAACTTATTAGTGCTTCACTTTCTGAGAAATCACTTTGAAAGCCCTCCTATGTGCTCCAAGGATGTTATCAATGCTCAAACTATTTTTAATGCCTCTCTTTTAGTATTGTCTTTGAAAGCTAGGACGTTCTTTGCAAAGTCATGTTGGAAGTCCATCTTTGTCCCTTCAGGGTGAATTGTTTTCTTTTTGGACTAATCCAAAGCCACTGGGACCCTGTCTGATGTATAGCAGATGCAATCAACTTGAGTTCAAAATGATGCATCTTCACACATGTTAGTTTGTCTTTTTCTGTGTGCTTCCTTCCTTAGTATGAATGGTTTGCAAAAACAACCATAAACATATTAGGGAGCAGTATTAAAAGCCATGTTGTACGACTGCTTTCAACGGCAATGTTACCTGGACATATAACATTCAACTTACTCATTGTAATCTTACTGCTGTGTCTTTGGCCATTGCCAGCTGAGATCATCATGAGTGTTTGCTCAGCCTCACATCCAGGATGCTCCAATCACAGAACCGGGAGGAAGGAATTTGGGGTCCAGCTCTCCTTCAGGTAGAACCTTCTCCACACCTTCCCTTGGGGTTTCCTCATCACTTTGTGAGGGGCAGAGCCTTGGGCTGTACAAAAGAAATGATCTCCACATTTCTTCCTCCATCACCACATGCTTTCCTCTGGAAAAGAAGGTCATCCAGGGGACTTTCACAAACATTTGCAAGTAGCTTCCTTTCAGCAAAGGCTGGTAGAGCCCTGCTGCCACCGTGATTATGGGCGCTGCTTCCTGCCACTTCTTTTGTGTGACTCCTAGCTCTGCTTCTCCTCCTGTCTGACCTCACTGAGAAGCTTTCTCCCCTTTTCTAACAGGCTTACAACTCCTCCTGAAGCCACAGCAGCACCACTGTCCCACTGTGTCTTCCCTTCCCTTTCATTCTGTCTTCCTATCCTGTGCTGCTTAGTTTCCTTCTCTTTGTTCCTGATGTTGTCTGTCCCCACGCACAAGCTCGAACGCTTGGGAAGGAGAGGAAGCGCAGAAAGTGAGACCAGCAACTTGCCGGCCACAGGCTGACTTTGCCTGGCACCTGCTTCCAGCACTCTTGACACTGTCATGCTCCTGCCAATCTCCACTTACCCCTTTCATTTCTCAGCTCTGTGCTGGAGACGGAAGGGGCTTGTCCTGTCTGAAGGTTCCATCCTGTAGCCACCCTGGTGTCTCAACTCCTCAGCCTTCTTCAAGCATAGTGCCCATCCCATTCAGCCCTGAGGCTCAAGGGCAAGCGACCCAGATGTCTTGGCAGCCATGCTGTCTCCCAAAACCTCCATGAGGTGGTCGCACACCCCAGGCGGGTGGGGAAGGAATCCCACTGCTCCAAACAGGACAGGCAGCATTGCCCCAGCACACTTAGCACTCACTGTACCTTCTAGAACCTTCCAGAACCAAAGGCAGGCCAGAGTTTCATGTTTAAGTGAGGTGGGTTCAGACAGCATCAAAGACATGTGACAATGACCAAGATCACACACATTTCTGGAACAAAGCTTTGTTGATTTTGTTTTGTTCTTTGAGGCAGAGTCTCACATTGTAGTCCAGGTTGGCCTTGAACTCATTCATGGTGATCCTCCTGCTTCAGCCACCCGAGTGCCAGGATTAGAGGTATGTGCCACCACACCCAGCTAAGGTTTTATGTCTAGACTTTTACAAATCTGCTGAGATGCATGCAACATTGAGAGGCTTGTGTCGGGGTAGATGATGATGATAGTTTTCCCATGGGAAATTTTGGATTGGAGGTGGGAGAAAGGCAGCAACATTCTGGAAAAGGAATACCGTGTTCCTAGTCTTTGTCCAGCATAATCATATATCCTCAGGTTCTTTCTAGAAGTCAGATTTGTTTCTTTCTCAGGATTGAAAGTCTTTTTGTCTAAGTATGAGAGAATTTGGGAAACTTTGATTTTCTTTATTATCTGTTGTGTTCTAAGCCACAATATTTAATTTGCTGTCATTTTCCAACTTTCCCTCTGGTCACTTGAAGATCTAAAAAAGAAAGAAAGCTCCTGTCACCTTGAGAAAATTTAAAATATCAGTTGCTTTGTGTATAGCAAATATTTCCATTTTGTAGACATTGGTTGATGATATTATTTCTCTCCCTTTTATATACCTAGAAGTGATTTTATTAAAACTAAATCTTTACACTTTAAACACATTTTTGGATGAACTTTTATTCTACACACACAAGAAAACTAAACTGGTTAAACAAAATCTTTCCATCATAATTGTCTTCTGTTGCTATTTTTTCCCTTCTCACTCACAGTGAAAATCTTATGTTGATTAAGTCCCATTATAACATTACAAAGCTTCCCAGGCCCAGAAGAGGTGTTTGACTGGCTACGTGTGGCTGTCACTAGCTGACAAGCCTCTTGCTCAATGATGAGGACATGCAAGCAGGTGGGAACCCTGTTCTCTGAGCTCATGAGGTGGCATGATGATGACTGACATGTTATGCCTTTGTTTTGTAAGCTGATGGGTTTATTTGCAGATTCTTTCTTTCAGCTCAGCCTTAGTTAATCTCCTCTTTCTTCTGTGGTGCTACTCCTTGTGCTCACTTGGGGGAGGTTTCGCAATCTCACTCCAGCTGGGTGGGCGGCAGCTGCACCTTCTTCCTGGTCACGCTTCTTTTTCATCTTGCACTGCAGGAAATGGCCAGAAACTCAGGGCAGGAATAGGTCACCTCCTCATCCCAGGGGAAAATGGGGGTCACTCTGTTTCTTTTCCTCTACCTACATGGTCTTCCCTCCTTTCTCATCAAAAATTCAGAACGGGGATGTGAGTGTGACATGTGCCTGAAGACCTCTGTAATTAGGTTTTAGAACTTAATAGAAAGATCACCCAGCAAAAGTTTGTGCATCAGTAGTTTATACTGGGCATGTGTGCAAGAAGGGCCTGGGGAAGGGGCTGCAGATATGCGAATTACTCAACGAGTCATGCTTTCAACTT
Source organism: Dinomys branickii (assembly GCA_004027595.1). NCBI lineage: Eukaryota > Metazoa > Chordata > Mammalia > Rodentia > Dinomyidae > Dinomys > Dinomys branickii. The sequence goes on from PVLD010012831.1 coordinate 46,547, forward strand.
TCATGGACACAGTGGACACAATGGGATCCTGGAACATCACTTCAGCTCTATGTTTTATTCCAAAGTGCTCAGGATTTCTCAGAAGATGGTGTAGTTTGAGGTGCTAGGTTTTTTAAAAATAGTGAAGGATCTGAATTTGCAGACTAGACAGCAGTGGATAGCCCTCATCGCAACAGTAAGTGGCATTTACATTGGAGAGAGAGAGCCACCAGCCGTCCCCCGGGGAAAGAGCCTCTCCTTAATTTTTGCTCTTCATAAGCAAGATGCAATCAGTGTTTCCTAATACTGGGACAATCCGCTCACCTCAGTGTTCCTATGTAATTGTGTCACATAGTGGGAAATTGTAATGGGCAATTTAGTTCTGTAATTCAGTTTGCAGAGCATGCAAACATAAGATAACTAGGTTAAATGCAAATAAGCATTACACTAAGGTACAAAAAACGGGGGAAATACACTGTGTCCAAACTCAGGTACAACATGAATTCTATTCCTCCTGTGCCTCAGAATGTAGTTTATTAAAGTTATTTATTCTCTAATTTCATCACACCCTGTTCATACAGATACATTATCTGTGTGTGAACACACATGACCCTTATTGCTTGTATTTGCAAATTTCTCATTTGTAATAAGCTGCAAGGGAAGCATATTCTTTAGGAGTTGCACCTATCTTTACAGGGTACAGTGTTTTAATGTAGAAGCCGTGACGTATAAGACACCTCATCAAAGTATGCTTTGAGTTTTTCAAAGCCCTTTTGTTATTGCTTGTACCTTTTTCCTTCGGTTCAATTTGTTTATTATTTAGAGGTCTGGCTTTCTGCTTTTAATGTATTTTCAAAACCAGAGGTAGGTGTCCTACAATCACATATGGGCACTATACAGAAATTAAATAAATTCTCCTGGCCCTAATTATTTTAATAGCTTAGGGTGGGTTTTCTTTTTCATTTGTTTATGAGTGATTGCACAGTGTATTATGGGCCTGAGTGAGGGTCAAGATGATTTCTAAATTTTAAGATAGCAAGATAATGAGATTTTCCTATTTGTGCTATCAAATGCATCCCTGTATTTTTAAAATAAAGAATGGAACCTGTGCAAGCTGTGTAACTTGATCATCTCCCTGAGTCGCCTCTGCCCAGAGGCCCCTCTGGCTAGACGCCTGCTGCCATCCCATCTCGCCACCAGCCCAGGCGGCTGGGGACCCAGCAAGAGAACTTTGCCCGGGAGCCCAGGTTCCCCACCAAGCATCTGTCTTCCTGACCTTCTGGCTGCAGCTGTGACCACGGAGGGGCAGTATATTGCAGGGAAGGACTGTAAGATTTGATCAGAGCTCAGAGAAGTGTCTGTTCTGGGCTGTTTTGGGCCAGTCTCTCCTTCCTCATCGGTCGTTAGGGATGAGAGGGATTCCCTCCTGTCAGGAGGATTAAAATACATTGCAGTGCTTGCACAGTCTTTCTGTTGGATCTGGAGTCCTGCTTCTGTTAGTTGGTTGTGACTCCAGGTTAGAGGTCATGAGTGCTGCTGGGTTTTGATCCTGCCCTTACCTTGCGTTTTGAATCACTGCTCAGTGGTCTTTGTCCTCTTGCCAGTGCTTAGTGACCCTGACAAAGGCAACATGGTTTTCAGTGGAAACAATTCAGTGAGGGGAAGAAAGCCTGTCGTGTGCTAGTGTGCTCTGCAGCAGGGAAGGCCGGCGGGACAGGACATTCTTGCTTAGGGAGCCGCGGGGTGCAATCCCTCCTGAGGCCTCTCACTTTCTGCCCTTGCTTACAAATAAGCTCTGAAAATATGGGCCTTCCTACCTGCCCTCCCTCCAACGAAGTCATCTCCCCTCTCTTCCCCAGCAGGGGTCCAGTTGGGTTAGGGGCCATTCTCATGAATCCGTGAAGTTCCTGACCCCACCCTACAGGAAGCCCACCCACATGCATTCTCCCTCCCCTAGGTTTTCAGATGCCTTCCAGGCTGCTGCCCTCTAACAGATACAGACTCTGAGACCCAGCTTCCCTTACTAGGTTGTTCTCATTATAGTGTTGCAAATGGTGCTACCTGAAGAAATCCTGGCATGAACACTATATTTTCTTTTTTTTTTTTTGGCGGTACTGGGGATCGAACTCAGGACCCTGCGCTTGCTAGGCAGGCACTTATTCCACTGAGCTATATCCCCAGCCCTATATTTTCTTCTTCTTCTTTTTTTTAATGTCAAAGTTGAACACCTTTTGGTAGAGCTGAACTCTCTTAGCCCTAGAAAGAAAGGAGGGTGCTTAATGAGGAAGGGAGGGACCCTGCCCTGGATTAAAGTGGTTGTGTGGCGTGAACAAGCAGGCCTCACGTAGGGACGAGCCCAGCCTAGCTGGCATGTGAGTGAGGTTTGCGGCTGATATACCTGTGTGTCCCCCGGTGACCCTGCTTGTGTACACACACTACTCCTGCCTCACTCCCTGTTCCTTCAATGCCAAAAGATGTAGCGGCTCAGAAGCCACAGACCTGAACTTCAGTGCTGGCTTTCCCACTGGGTAAGTCAGTTCACCTTTCTGAAGCCACAAAGGTGGACTAGAAAAGGTCCCCATTTGCAGATCTCCACCGTATCCTGCTCTAATAGTCTCTGGGCCTATGATAGAGCTGAACATAGGATATAACCAGAGACCCTTCAGAGCCCAGAACCGGGAGGAGTGACTGGGCGTCTGCAGGGAGGAGAGGAGTTATAGAAGTTTACATAACTGAGACTCATACGATAACCTTCTTCAGGGGTCTTTCTCCTAAGAATTGAAGTGGGAAAGTATTTCTTAAGACCAGAATGGGTTGATTTTCTTGGGCACTTTACCAGAAAAGAGAATTTCCCACACACAGTGTAAATCACTGTGAAAGAGACATTGCTCCATTCTAGGAATTTAAAATGCCATTGCACACAATGGATCTTGCCTTCTGATCTCTAAAATCTTCCATTCGTTTTAGTGCTCAGTGAACTTGCACATTTTCCTATTACCTTTTCATAAAAAAATCATTTTTTAAGTGGAATTGCTTTTCTCCTTGAACTCTTCACCAAGGTTGATTCGATTTCCATCAGGAGTAGCTCCTAACTTAGTGCTAACCTATTAGTGGAAGCAATAAAAAGTATTGAAAGATGAAGGCTACTTAAATGAGGAATAGTTCCATGGCTTCCCTTGGGACAGGGCGAATGGAGAAGCGAATCTGACAGTAGCTCTGTTGTAGGTCTTAGACTAACAGGTTTGACAACAGTGTTTTGTTAGCAGCAGTTAATCAGTGAATCCCATTACTTAATAAGGTTATCACTCTTAGCAAAAGCTGCAAATTACAGTTTCTTTTCCCGGGGTTGAAGACAACATTCTTAAAATTTTGCATCAACAAGTAGTATCTCACTAGCAGAAAGTGGATTAACAGAAGCACAATGGAAATGCCAGTTGTGTACAATTCACACTGATGTTTGTATCAAAAACTTGTAGAGCCGTGTTCACCTTCTGCCTTCCCCACCCCCTCGTCATTTGCTAGTTTGGACTGTGTAGCAGAAAATGGCAGGAGAAGGCACCTTTTTCATCACCAACGAGGACATATAATATCATGTCTACTGAGAGTATATTCACAGGCTTGTAAAAACGTACTGAAATCTACTGGCAACTCCAAGTCCCTCTGCTCAGCAGCCTTGAAGGATACTTTCCATGGATTTATTTACCCTAGAAGGCGGCTTTCCTTCAGCCAGCCTCCATTAACCCCCATGACTCTCACTGGCCACTTTCTGACGGCCTTTTAGAGTAGTCCATGAATTGTGCCTCTCTAACCTTTCACCCTACCTCTTGGCTCATGCTGGTATTTAAATTCCATGGTCTGATCTGCCAAACTTCCTTTGCATATGTTTATAGCTATTCACTCAGTTCTTTCCTGAGGGAACCTTGGAGAAAGACCAGGTGGTGCTCCTACCAAGATGGTGCTCCTACCAAGATGGTGCTCCTACCAAGATGGTGCTCCTACCAAGATGGCACCATTGGCCCATATGGTATTCTAGTGAGTATACCACAAAGCCCAGAGGAAATGTTGTAGAGCTTCTTTGAGATGGGGCAAGGGAAGCGTCTCCTCTGGTGACAGACACATGGGAAGTAAGTGGGAGCCCTTAGAACATGTACTGGAGACTTTCTTTCCAGGCCTCATCTCCAGAGGGGCTGTGTCTACGTATACTCCCACTCAGAGATGCAAGCTGAACAGACCCATGACTCCATTTCCTCAGATTTTCCAGTTCATTGATTGTTGTTGGTTTTCCTTTTTCCTTTTTTGGTTCAAAAAGCTCCAGAGGAGATGAATTTGAGACTTTTCTTCTGGTGTGTGTGTGTGTGTGTGTGTGTGTGCTGACTACTTCGTTCCAGTGGTGGATGCCATTTTCCCCCTCTCCCACCCCTCCCAGGCAACACCCTCCAGTTCCCAGCATTTCTTAGAGCTGCATATAATTTCCCCTGAGAGGACGCTGTGTTCTCTGGCTGAATTATCCTTTACATCTTTCCAGTTGAACCCTTTTCGCCTTTCGGTTGTACCTCTGCATCCTTCCTCTCCTTGGCTCCTTGACGCACTTTTCCTCAGCATTTTATTTCCGCCTCGTGCCGCCTCCACTCCCGCCCCAGTGAGAATATCTCTGTGGATGTCTTACAGCCTTATATTTTCCACCAGAGAACACATTTCCAAGGGCCTTAGTGACTTGTGAAAATTCCTTCCGAACCTGTCTCCTGGAAACAGGATGGCAGATGAAAGATTTCTTCATTAAAATTAGACACTTTAAAGAGGCATCCAGTAAAAGCTCTGAAAATCCTCGATGGGCCTCAGTCAGCTTGGTGCTGGTCAGGAGCCTGGAAGGGAGGCCTGAGCTTCAGGAAGGGGGCCATCACAGGACACCAGGGTGCTGCCTCCTGTCTTTAGGACACAGAATCGCACTGTGTCCCCGGGGAGCGTCAGTCTGCTGGGACGCCCGTGGACCCAGTCTGTACGCTGACTGCTGCTTGAAGCAGCTGGTGTGTGAGGTGCCTGGAGGTGCTCCTGACCGAGAAGGGATGTGATTTATTGACCTGAGAAGCTGCTTAAGGCTCTGGATGTGATTCCAAGCTGTGATTTCTCATTTGGGCTCGGAATGTTTGATTATGCAGCTGGGCGGCGTCCCGTCTAAAAGCCAGCTTTATAGACGTGAGCCAGCTCCCAGCTGGGGCTTTAACTGGACAAAGGGACCACAAGGGGAGGCCGGAGGAGACTCCTGGGCAGGGCCTTAGGAAACTCGGGGTCTGGGAAAGCAGTTGTCCAACCCGGATTCCATCAAGAATTGTACCCCAAAGAGGGAGAGCCTGTTCTATACAAGAAGCGCTTTCCTTCTCCACTCCCCTCCTCCACCCACGTTTGGGGCTTTTGCTGAGCCACCTCACCCCCCTGGTCCTGTCCCCCTCATCTGTTAGACACGGAGTTAGGTGAGGCCCACGCTTTTCAAGCTGGGTCCTGAGCAGCCGACGGGATGGGAAGGGATGACAGAGCAGCCCGGTCCCTGTCTCCTGCTCCCCTCGGCCCAGGCCTGCTCCGCTTTTGCCTCTTGGTGGGAAAGTTCATACTTTCCCTCAATAACTGAGTCTGCTGAAATAAACTGACAATAGACAGATTAACAGGAGAAAAGGTGTACAAATGTATCAGCTGCGAGCTCACGGGTGGCTCACAAAATGTGAAATTCAAGGAATGACCAGATGGTTGATGCTTAAATCCCTCCTCCCTGGAGAGTGGGGGCTGTAGGCACCTTTAGAGATGGAGTAAATGATTTTCAGGGGAGATTAATGGGCCCAGAGAACAGACAATGGCCTGGGACGAAGCTCTCCAGAGACTGGGCATACTTGCCAGGGCTGGTCTTCCTTGCCGTGCCGCGCATCTGTTTACCCGGGGGTAATCTGGGGCAGAGGTTCACAACCACTGAAAAGCTCCAGGAGGATCGGGCCTTAGGGAGACAGGGAAGCTTCAAAGAAATCTCCCTGTGCTTCAGAACCAAAAAAAGTGTTGAGAGACAAGTCAGAGACCTTGAGGCTGCTTCTGTAGTTTCGAATGTCTAAGTTCCTTACTCTGGGATGTCATCTGATGAGCACTAAGAGGTTTTTCTTGAGACAGTGTCTCACTATGTAGTTCAAGCTGGCCTGGGGCTTGCTGGATAGCCCAGGCAGGCCTTGAGCTTGTGGTGACCCTTCTGCCTGAACTGTACCAACATAGCCGGCTCCCCATTGATTTCTTATGTTGAGGTATATGACTGTGTTTGAAGAAAGGAATCTGTTTTAAAAAATGTCTTGTAGCCACTGGTTCTAGAGCATCCTTCCAAATTTATCATTTGTCTTTTCATAATCACAAGGATTATTGCATGCACTTCTTCAAGGAGTACTGCCATTATGATGAATCATTATCATAAGATAGACTTGCATCTCTGTCCAGAGAGTTCAGGCAAAGTGAGGGTCAAATGATCCAGAACCTCCTGCACCTGCTTGGTGCTTGCAGGAAAGGTTTTCATATCCCTTCATCCCCTAGCAGCAGGAAGGTTCTCCAAGCAGATGCAAGCTCAAGCTCCATGAAAATCCTTTACACAAAGCCCAAAGAAAGCTCTTTCTTATTGATCACCTTGACAAGTGGTCGCCCGACTCCCCGAAGGGGGTGGGCTATCTGGGGCCCAGGTATAGCTGATTTTGTTTCTCAGTGTCACCACCAGAAGGACAGCTGACTTTGCAAGGCAGCACTCAGATCCTCACAAGGAAATGCCTTGTCTCTGCATGATTAGAAGTAAGGGCATCCGGTGTAGAATGAAAGTAATGGAGAATGATTATTTGAGAAAATTAAATACTGTAAGGATGAGGAAGTTCCAAATGGTCACTGCAATACAAGCAGAAAAGGGACCAGAGGGGAAGTGTCACAAGAAGGGACTACGAACACAGGAAGACCGGAATTCATGTCCTGTCTTCTCCAGGACTCGTGACTTTGAGCAGTGGCAGCCCCTCTAAGCCTGTTTTCTCACGTGAGCTGGGGAGGTGGTAATCAGGAAAGGTCTGAACAGGAGAGCTAGGAGGCTACAAAACCAAAATCCCCAGCCATTGCCTCTTTTTCCCATTTCTCAAGCTCCCAGGGGGCTCACCAGCTCGGGAAGTCTGGGCTGTGAGCCAAACAGAGCTCTCCCTGCCCTGTGGCTAGGGGCTGTACAGGTCCCCAAGGAGGACAGGGAAAGCCACCAGGAGAGGCTTTACCTTTTAGGATCAACAGTTAGGACAGCTGGGCCACCCCGTGGACTTTACTGGCCCCCTGGGAGCGCCTGGATGGGGCGGAGCCCAGCGGTCTGCAGGGGCGACCCCGAGGACTCCACCCGGCCTGCAGGCATGCTGCATTGAGGCAGAGCCTGAGGTAACCCTGCCAACTCGACCAGACTCCGATGACCTTGAGGGCTTGTCAATGGGGGTTTGACCATAGTGAACCTGGTTCCCTGTGTATCTACTGTCTTTGAGCATGAGTGCTTTTCCACCTCCTGCCATAGCAATCTGTGTGCACCCATATTTGTTACAGCATAATTTGAAGCAGCCATGTCTCTTCCCAATGTGAGAGCCTGAGGGAGTAAATAAACCAAAAAGTACAGTTATTATCAGAGGAAAGATGACTGATCGGGTGGGAGAACAACGGAGATGAGGGTGGTGAAAAATGATTAATCGAAGGAGCCATCATCTCTAAAAGTGAGTAACAAATGCAAAGATAACATTATGTAATACAGTATCCAGTGCTAATTCCCTGTCTTCTCTATAATTTTGTATTTCCTTTATTATTTTTGTGTTAACAAATGCAAAGATAACATTATGTAATACAGCATCCAGTGCTAATTCCCTACTATCTTCCCTATAATTTTGTATTTCCTTTATTGTTTTTGTGTTATTCTGGTTTCTATGTCTCCATCCTTTTGTCTTTAAAATAAAAGAAAAAAAGAAAATGAAACATTTAGGCCAGCTTTTCCCTCTGAGTTACCCAGGTAACCTCCTGCTCAGACTCACCCACCAAAGAAGCAACAGAGTAGGACAGGATAGGACACAAAAGAACCAGACAGTCAGAAAGTCTGTTTAGCGAGACTACGTCTTACACCTGTGGAGAGTGTACGGGGTGCACGGTTTAGAGTTGAGCCCATTCCTAAGACACTGGAGCCGCCATGACAGTTAGTTCCTCATAGCTTTCCTTTTATGGTCCATTTGCTGTGTTCTGCCTCACCCGGGGAGCCCAGCAGAGAGAGGTTCTCAGTTATGAACATGGAAAGACGGCTCAGCACAAGGATCTGGGAGCCAGGTTCCTTAGATTTAGTTATTTTATTTACTTTTTTATTTTTTTGAAACAGGGTATCGCTATGTATCCTAGGCTGGCCTCAAACTTGCTGAAATCCTCTCGCCTCACCCTCCCGAGTGCTGCGATTACAGGTGTGTGCCACCACGGTCAGCCTAAGATTTGATATCTGTCCCTGTCATGTCCTGGTCATGAGTCTTTGGACAAGTTATTGCATATCTTTACATACTCATCTGTAAACAGAGATACTAGCAGTAAGCGTGTCTCATAGGATTGTTGTAGGCATTTAATGAGGTCATGTGTGTCCAAATGCCTATCATATAGCAAATAATTCTATTAGAATAATCCAGGCAAGCTACTGTTAAAAAAAAAAAACACCAGGAGCTTAGCAGAAGACTAAGGTCTCATTTATATCACGGAGCAATGTGGGTCAGAGGGTTCCACTTGAAGAGAGACCTCGGGATCTGGACTGTCATTGTTTTGTATTGCCAACATCTCAGCATATGTCCCCCACTTTGCTATAGAAGGGAAAGAAAGATAAGAAGGATCGGAAGCATCACGCCAGATCCATTATGCTGCGTATCCCACTCAGCCTGCACTGACCCGAACCCAATCTAATTGCAAAGGAAGCTGAAATAGTTCATTGTCTTCTTGAGTACACAGGCTGGGGAAAAAATGGAATTAGTGAGCATCCAGTCACCTCTGCCACTGCACACATTAAAGTTTAGCTACTAATAGTGCTGCGATTGTTATTATCTATAGGAAAAGGCACGGGGGGGGGTGGCAACAAGGACAGACACAGAGAAACATAGACTTCAGAGGAGGAAACTCAAGGTTAAACAAAGGAAGCATCCCCCAGCTTCTCCACTGAGGGAGCACTTTGTGGTGTGACCAGCTCTACTGGATGCAGGTGGCTGAATGCTCCCAGGCTCACCTCCTTTGGTCATTCCTACTCGCTTCTGGCAGAGGAGCTTGTGGCCTTCAAGCCACCTAAGTGGCAGGTAACGGGAGAACAAAGGGGTATCCTGGAGGTGGGTGACTAAATGAGAATTGTGACCATCAGCTCCTCCGTAGCTGTACTGGTCAGCTCTGCGCCTGGTGATTGTGAACATGGGAGGTGGGGAAGAATGAAGACTTACGTGGTTCCTGATGCAAAATGATGAGAAGTCCCTTTGTCACAGCTTCCTAATGTGATGGTGACACTGGATTCCCCAAAGGCTGGTAGCCGATAAGTCTGCCTTGGGTATTTATAGAAAACCTCATCCAGAAACTGATAATGGACAGAGATTTTATTTTAACAACCTCACCCACCTGAAGAAAGCCATAGAGGACATGCCTGAGCAGGCAGAAATGTCTAGACCTACTGTGTACATGGCAGCAGGCTTGTCCTATCTGTTACTGGGACCAACTGCCACGGTAACTTGCAAAAAAACTACGAGGATCAGTCACACCCTTGCTACAACACTGAGTCCTGAGGCCCACGGTGAGGGGCTCACGTGGGGAAGGTCTTCTATAAGCAGCCCTAAGGGCCACCTTTTGTGGCCTAACCTTTGAAGATCCATTTTCACATTTTCCTGGGGGTCCTGCCAACAGACCAGCCGGATCCAGCAATGCCTCGGCATGTACCACTTTGCCACTGAAGTACAGACTATAGTTCCCCAGGTAGCTAACCTTGGTTTCGGCCTGCAGGAGACAGGGTGGGGGTGCACATCTTGAAGAGTACACACCCCATTTTGTGAGACTTCGGGGGGGGGGGAAGTGTCCATTGTCTTCAAGGAAAATGATGGCCAAAGCCACTGAAAATTAAGACGATATGGGTATTGGTGGCCGGAACATGAATCCACGAGTAGCCCTAAATCAAGGCCAGCAGTTTTCTGTAGCTGTTGGTTTCAAGCAGGAGCCTAAAGTGCTATCTTTCTATGGTCTGTTGACCATTTCAGAGCTTTAGAAATGTAATGGTCAATTCACTAGAAAGTAACAAATAACTAAATAAATTTTACAAGAGGACTTCAAGATGGTGACCGGGTAGGCAGCAGAGAGAGAACCTCCTGGAGGAATGCCACTCAGACAAAGGAATATAGGAATATAGCAACATGTGAAGGACAGAAGGGAAAGAGGTGGGTATCCTGAACTCAGGAAGGATCTGAAATGGGAACTCAAGCCCTCGGAAAGACTAAGCAAAACCTCTGCTGGAGGAAAGGATAGGAGATCCCCCTGGCGCAGTCAGAGGGAGAAGAGAAGGAGGAAGTCACTGCTCCAAGCAAGCACACCCATGGCCCGCGCCCTCGTTCTGGCATTTGCAGCTTCAGCTTCGGAGGCTCATGCTCACGGAAGCCTCCTGACTCGGCCAGGGGAGAGCAGAGTTCCGAGAGCTGGTCCAGGGCTGTAGAGAGGAGGGCGCAGCCAGGAAAGGAGGCAATGGCGGTCGGGAGTGGTTGTCGAACCCAGTGTGAGAATGAGAGGTTGCGACAGCCACTGGGGCAGAGTCCCCACCCTGCGGCAACCTTCCTAATCAGTGCCTGGAGAGAATCAATGCAATTAGTACACAGCCCACCATGCCCGGCTCCGCACCTGCCTCGAGGCGGTGGCCCCTGCCTCTTGGCTGGGTGAGCAGCTACCGGCAGAGAGCAGCAGAGAACCTCAGCGGTGAGCCGAGGTGGCTCCCAGGGATCCAGCCAAGGAGTGGATGGGGCCTCCAGCACCACAATGGGAGGGAGATGCAGATGGAGGTGGATTGCGTGGCTCCACGCCCTTCTCACTCCAACATCAGGCAGGAAGCATGAGCTGGGCTGCCGGGACTCAGCTCTCACCCTGAACTCTCTCTGGGAGCACCTTGAGTCTCGGCGGCTTGAGCAAGCACCGCCTGTTCCTGGCAACAATGGGACGAATCCATGGTCTTCAGGAGTCACCCCAAACTATTAATATGAGCACCAAGAGGGTCTCCTTACAGCTTGCACATATGAACCTTGCATGAACCTTGCATAGCAACAAATTAGATGAGAAGCAGCAGACTGGGAGTCTGAAAAACAACAACATACTCTATACAGCAGACCTGAGAAAATCCTCCAACTCTATTCTAGAACTAGTCTTTAAACTCAGTTCACACCCTGAACTAACACAGTGAGAATGGGCCGGGGAGATTTCAAGCCCTTATACCAAGCATCGTAAGTTCGTCCAATGCCCAGCTGCAAGGGGTGGGGACCAGTAATACTGGAGATCAGGAGGAGGGAGGAGGAGAAGAAAGGGCCTCTGGCATTGAGGCAATGGGACAGAGTTGAACAGGTCACCGAGGGCACCCCGATGGGGGCACGTGCCCCACGGCTGCTCCGCTGAGGGCCCTGCGGCTGCTCCACTGTGGGCCCTGCTGAGGGCACCCCACAGACCGGACCCGCCCCCACCCATAGCATGGCAACGGGTTGGAGCCGGGCAGTCTGCTGTGAGCATAGGTGCTTTTCCACCTCTGACCATGGCAGTTTGTATACACCCATGTATGCTATAGTATAGTCTGAGGTAGCTATATCTCTTCCCAAGGTGAGAGTCCAGGAGTATAGATAAACCCAGGAATACAGTTATTATCACAGGGAGGATGACTGATTGAGTGGTAGGGCAACAGAGATGAGGGAGGAGAAAATTGAATGATCAAATGGGCCATCATCTGTGTAACTGAGTAACATGTGAAGGTAACATTATGCAGGACAGCATCCAGAG